>CM039135.1:46886947-47139949 GCA_022036555.1 Microstegium vimineum
ACCCTAGGGGACCAACATACAAGACACGATGTTTTATCCCGTGGTTCAGCTCGCCACCAAGGCTTGCCTAAGTCCACGTTGTTGAGGTGCCACAAAGGCTAGGAACTTTGCAACTCCAACTCAATCTCAAGTCAAGGAAGTGAATCCTTGAGATGAGGGGTAATACCTTAGCTTCACAAGTCGATTACAAACCTCCCTAGGCTGCCACAAACAAGGGGCAAGCTCTAGGGCGATGCCTAGCCGGCTAGGAGCAAGCTCCAAGGGTAACAAACCCTAGCACCGCCGGCCAAACGTGAACCACAAGCTCTTAGACTTTGAGAAGTAGTAGATCCGCTCTCTAGGAGTGTTTTGCTGCCTTTTCCCTCAAGAATCTATGGTTGAAAGTGTGGGATTGCTTGGATGGTGAAGGTCAACAATGGAGTGAGAGAGGGGGAGAGAGAGCTCTGTTTCAAACGGTTGGATTGCGAGGAAGACGAAGGGGTACTGGACTGGTGAGGTGGAGAGCTTTCTAGCGGCTTTTTATAGTCAAGGAAATTCGCTGGGAATAGAAGGGCGGCACTGTCGCCCTAGCTCAGTGTGTCTGCTGGATGAGAGCTTTGGCCTGGACACTGAGCTAGTTGAGTGCATGTCTCAGATATATATTTGAGCATGTGATTTACATCTCACCAAACAACACTAGAATCCCCCTTAATAGTACGACATACCTATACTCAAATTCAAACCATAAATGAATTTAAACCTTTGATGAGTAGAGTAGCCACCATAGTAATTGTGGTACCTCCACCTTCTCTATGTCTTTCCTCTTTTTGTTAGTACCTGCTTGTCATCTCAATAGATCTCATTAGTTCTTGAATTAAGCGGTCATCAGCACCAAAACCCACTTAGGGCTTGATTGTACTTTCAATTACGGTGGTTTGCCGGCCCGAACCTGTATAAACCGTCGTGTCTACGCTCTCTGTGTTACGCTTGATCGCCGTTGCCACACCTCCGCCTAACAATCTACTACCGTGAGGTACCCGCTAGGTAGACTGCGACGCATATTTCATCGACAACATGAATGACTTAAATTTAACTATGTTTGCACAAATTTTTTGAATAAGACAAGTGGTCAAAGTTGAGGTCAAAAAAGTTAAACGAATAATAAATTGAAATGAAGGGAGTATTAAATTTTCGTTAGTTTTGTCTAACAAGTTTTTTTATTTCTGAAACAAAATAATTACAGTTTGTGTCTACATAAATTACAACGAACTAAAACTATAATTTTAGTATAAAATATATGCAATATCTGTTGTTTAAAAGAAAAAACTAAAATTCATACGTCTGAAATTTAGTAAATGGCAAATTAATATTCTAGGACAAGCAAAGCAACAGAGATCGACAATAAATATACACAATACACACACGACGACGTACTGTACGCGCGCAATACAAGGAAAGAAAGGCATGCGGCATCATGCATGCATGGACATCGACGACGGCGGGCGGTGGAAGAGAAGATTTAATCAAGAAATGTATATGCGACGTGCGACGACGAGACGAGACGACACGACGGCGACCGTGTATGTATATATGGTCACCGGCGGCCGGCGGCCGGCCGGCCGTCGTCAGGGCCGGGGCTGGATGGATGGATATAGATGGATGATCAGGGCTGGTAGAGGCAGTCGCGGCAATGACACTTCCACCCCACGGGCTTGTAGTTGGAGAGCGTGGTGGTAGCAGCAGCAGGCAGAGTGGGCACCTGCACGGCCGTGCAGGGGCCGGCTGCACTCGTTGCACTTGCCGCGGCAGCTCGGCGGCCTGGACCCTAGCCGCACCTTCTCCTCCGCCGCCCCGGCGCCGGCGCTGTGCAGCCGCCGCCTGCTTGCTGCTGTTGTTGGGAGGCCGCCGCCGCAGCAGCTGGCGGTTTGGACCTGAAGAAGCAATAATAATAAGCCGCCGACGGCAAACAACAAGAGGAGCGGCGCTGCTGCTGGCCTCCTCCTCATGCTGCAGGCTACGTTGGCTTTTTGCGGGGGGGGGAACCGAGCGAGAAAGATATATGGAGGCCGGCCGGAGGGCAAATTTTAAAGGGCACTCGATCGGCATCTGCACGGCCAGGCGGCGGCCAGGGACGACGTATGTATATATATATATAGGAGTAGGACATATTACCAATGCCATGCCCGCGTACACGTAGACTGTAGACACAATTTCCCAGGACTCGTCACCAAGTCGCTCCCATGTCTCTCGAGTCGTACGTGTCTCGATCGTCGCCGTTGCTCTAGATTTCTGCGGTCGACATACTACGGAGTACGATCGAGTACTAGTACTCAAGTCGTAGGTACTCCTACTCCCTCTCTCTCCGTATATATGCATGGTCTTTTCCCTCCCCCCGCCCCGAGTACAGTACAGTAGGGTCGACGAGCTGGCAATGCAATGCAAGTGCCAGGCCGGAGCAGGTCAGGAGTGCAGGAACGCTACTGTAGCACTAGTGCTCGGTCGTCGTCCGCCGCAGCCGCCAGAGCGAGCAGCTAGCGCGCGGTCCGGTCGCCGGCCGGTGTAACAGTGTGAAGTCTCACACAACGCAACACATGCATATGGAGGAGGAGTAGCTTCTGCATGCATGCACCACCCTAGCGTACAGCTACAGAAGCTGCCGTTTTCCAACGCAACAAATTTTACGTATCCGCGCCGTCGTCCTCGGTCGTCGCCGCTCCGCCGGTGATGGACTGACTGCATATGCCAGGGTACGCCTGGTCTGGGCGCAGGCAACAGGCACGGTGCCCGGGGCTTTGACTGCCAGGCCAGAGCCAACGCCCAGGAAGAAAAGCCAGATGCAATGCAATGGGCTTCACGTCAACACCGTGCATGTGAGTCATCAGCAGGTTGGGCTTGGGCAGGTAGGAGTATGTCCAATGTCTATGGTACTCATGTTTCTTTCACTAATTTATAATTTATATTGAATACTTACATTGATTTGTTGGGGAAAGAAAAACTAAAAAATACTATCAAAGTAGTGTTGACGAACAAGAGCCAGATCTCCAGCGACAACAAAGATGTTGTGTCGTACGTGTAGCGCTTGAAACGATTTTGGTAGTGTTGCGTGTTAGGGTAGTAGGGTGAGATCGAGAGGCGGTGCTCTTCATTCTGATGAATTTTAGCTTATCCTAAATGCTCGTTCGCTAAAAAATAGTGCCGACGAACAGGATTAAATTGAAGCACAAAACTTGTTCAAAACAAAGCATTTGCATTGGAGGCATCTCTGGCCTTCTCCACTTCCGCTCCCATCCCTTGTACACAGTACAGTATGCAATGGCTTGCTGTTTTGAACAAGGAGGACACACACGCACACCAACAAACATCAGCCTAAGATCGTTTACCTTTCGTGCTCGGTCTCTGTACCCTGTTATGCTTTCCTTTTATAATGAAAAACGGGCACAACCCGGTCGCGAAAAAAACCCCAACAAACATCATCCAGCCTCCTTGCAGCAGACCAGACAGTTGACCACGGGTACACCTCCTATCCAGCAGCCGAATCTCTCGTCTCTTGTGTATGTCTTTCGAACTAAGTTACTTCGACAATACCAAATACAAAGAAAACGTCACAATACCTTACATCAAAAATATTTTGGATCTAAACAAGGCCCAAGTGTTTAATTTGCTATTGGTTCAAATATTCTACATACTACGTACTATGTAAATGAGTGCATCATAACATGCATTATATATGGTCACAAAGAGTCAACTTAAGCTTTCAGTAGGTAGGTCGGTCCGTAGGTCTGAAACTCTGAATCTTGGCGGAGCACTCTTGCTGGAGCTAGACAACATCATTTGTGTTTGAGGCTCTTCTTGATTTGAGAGCAGTCATGAACGAACTTGTTCTTCTCATCAAAAGGAATAAAAGGCTGCATTATTGCTTCCTTCCTATGAGTACGTACTCAGAACAAAGCAAAGCGTGGAAACAATGCCCCATGACTGCATAACCCTCCAGCTAGCATCCATCCATGCATCCATGCAAAGCAAGCAGCAGGATATATACATGCATGCTCTTGCTTGCCTTCCCTCAGTGTTCATCAATCAGATTCAGACACATGCCATGATTCCAATATGCTTCCGCTGCTTCATGAATTCACCAGCTGGACAAATCTATGCCAGTGTCCAAATCAAATCAGCCATCAGAGACATAAGAGAGTGGCCCCCCCAAAATAGCACTGTGCTGGTACCTTGTTGTTTGTTTTCCTTCTCTTCACCTCCACCCCCATGATCTGGGCAGTCAAGTGAGCAGAATGGTCCAGAGCTGCAGCAACCTGCTGGTGGGTGGAAGAGCCGACCAATGGCATCAACATCAATGGATGGCGTTTCGACACACCATATGCAACACCCAGCTAAATCCAAACTCTGCACGGATGAATAGATATATACTAGACCAATAGTCTACTCCACCAGAGCTAGACTCATCATTCATATGCATACTTGGTGACTGGTCAGCTTGCCCAGGGTTGGAACTAAAATAATAAATCAAAACACAGTTAACTTCAGGCTGTGCCGTGTGCGTGGTCAATATTTGCAAAAATGGCACCAATTATGTTTTAAACCATTTATAGATTGAGTACATTACCATTGGTTTCGTCGTAAGAAGTGCTTTCATAATATGGTAATCTTTAGTAACTTCTTTTGGTACAATGATACAACACAATTTTTATGTAAAAAACTAATGGATTGAAGAACATAAAAGTTATTCTGATTGGATGGAGGAGCCTACACCAGGAACTCCCTCACAATGGAGGAGCCTACACCTAAAGTTATCCAGAAACTCCCTCACATTGGAGTTGCCTACGCTTCGTAGCTCTCTGTTGAGCAAAATCATACAGAAAAGGAGAAATAGAGTATCTCTTTAGGTTTTGTAAGTCACGTAGAAACAATGCAATAGGGCTGAGGCCCTTCAGGGCTATGTGAAGGCACTCCAAAAATATTACAGGTAGTATTCCATGACACTAGCAGCACAAAAGTTTTGGCTGGCAGAATACCTCTGGTAGCCTCATTTATTTTCATCGGGTTTTTTTACTTACAAATAGCACAAGAAACAAACCTTGGTACTCCCAGTTATTCTGATTGGTGAACATTCACAAATACTTCACACGTTCTAGCTTGCAGTTCAGGAAGGATTTTACTGGTAACCAGAAAGCTTTTCTCTAATGACTTTCATTGCTTCAACGACCAGACTTTTGACAACTTCAGCAGCTGGTATGATCTCCTTGATTAGCCCAACACCCTGACCCGCATACATGGCCATGATGTCGATATCTCCTGTTGCAGTGGCGTTTGGAACAGTACCAGCAAACCGACGAATATCCTTGTGCTGAGGTCAGGAATTGTTGGTCAGTTGTCTATTTCCTAGTTTCAGATGCACAAGTACAAAGTATGCAATTGAAGTTGCAATAAGTGATACACAGAACTACAGTACTGAGATCAATCATGTACAAATTGCATATATATATCAATGTTGTCTTCCTTTGAACAAAACAATTTCTGGTTAAAAGAAAGGCTAATATACTAATTATTATTTCCTCCGTCCCAAGTTAGAAGACATTTGACTTTTTTGACCCCAAGTTTGACCACTCGTCTTATTCAAAAAAAATTACAAACATAGTTAAATTTAAGTTATTCTTAAAGAATGTTTATTAATAAAGTAGGCCACGACAAAAGAAGTGATATTTTGCTCAATTTTTTGAATAAGACGAGTGGTCAAACGTCTTATAATTTGGGAAGAAGTATGATCCAACTATTAGTTGAAAGAATGCAAACCAGATCGAGTAGGTTCTCAGGTTTGACCACCAATGAGGAAACTGAGTGCTGACTGAATAACCATTGCATGTTCAACAACCAACACTATAACCTACTATTTTGTTTGAAGGCAAGCAACTAATTACCACCTCCACTGTCCTGAGGTGAATTTAGCAGAATGATGCCCATTTCTCCCAAATCGTAGCATAACTAGAAGAACCATTTTCATATGCATAATAACAACTACGTAGGATTCCACAAACTAGGGTAGCCATTTCAAATTGGTTGCCTGAGTTTCAAAGCCACAGTTCTTTTTATTGGATGCAAAAGTGAACAGTTATATACTGCTGCTTTGTGCTTCTGGCCTCTGAACTGGAGCAAACTCTCTTTTGCCAAGTGTTATACTGTTTTATTTAACCTTTGACATGCTGAATTTCATATCCTTTTGTATGATTGTATGGAGCAGACAACCTAGAGTTACAGGTCGAACAATTCATGGTTACAACTATATATGGCTCACATTTCTTTTCTGCAACTACAGATTACTAAGGGTCTAACTCTGTGTGCTCCAGTTCTTTATTTTTTAAGCCTGCAAATAGATGAAATAATTGGTGCAGCTGTCTAGAACAAGTGACAGAAAAGATGCAAAAAATGGATGCAACTGCTAAATTCAGAACGTGTGAACAAATTCAATGCATATCAAATATCCAAATAACATACCACGCCATGGATGATAGAGTGGCCTATGATGGGTTGATTTTCCTCTGTTTCCTGATCTGGAAAATTATTCTTCCACTCAGCATAGAAGGGTGTTTCCAGGATACGTTGTGGAGCATCAGGCCATCTAGCACGTCCGAATATATCTGTGTAGTCTGTGTGACTCATCTCGATTAGCTTTTGCTTATAAATTGGATGTGCAAAGCTTTCCACCGTAGCAACGAACCTGAATGTTCAAGAACCGATGTAATGTAAGCATAAGAAATTAAGATTATGCAAACTATATTGAAAAGGCTCTGTTTTGGTATATCCACAGTACAAGAGACCGAGATAATACCTAGTTCCTAAACAAACACCTTGGGCACCAAGTGCCAATGCGGCAACATAGCCACGTCCGTCTACAATTCCCCCAGCGGCGATAACTGGAATGCCCGAGTCTGAAACAAGATCTACTACTCTTGGCAACAGCGGAAAAAGTCCTTCCTGCTTTCCAAATAGAAGCTGTTTGAGAGACCATTTATGAAAAAGAACACAAGCTTAAATGACTGCGATGCTTTTACAGATAAGAAGATACAGGGGGCCTAAGCTAGGAAGTTGAATCAAGCATTGCATATACTGTAGCATTTTCTACTGAAATCTGCATAGTGGCCGCGAAATTCTGCTCTGCATTCCACAGGATGGTGACTATTCTAAATGCACAAATAACTGCATAAGCAGATGGGCGGGCGGTGAAAGATCGATTGCCCAACAGTGTTAAAACAAAGAAGAAACTAGAAACCATCAGGGAATTACCTGACCAATTACATGCCCCCCTGCTTCACGTCCTTGAACAATGATTCCATCTACACCGGCTTCTTTAGCTTTAGCAGACTCCTCAAGGCTGCCGACCTGTTCAGATTTTCAGATATCAACCGAAAGTCTAAAATCATGAAACCATTAATCACAACAATGGCAATAATTTACACAAAACGGAGGTTCTCATATCAGCATGAGCAGGCAGCATTCGCTTCAGTAGGTAGACTCAAACAAAAGACAGGTGTTACTGGCTACCGACAAAATATTCCCGGCCAAGGTTGCCAAAATCTGGCACAGGTTTTTATTCTGATCATCAAATTGGTTGCCCAATGTTGGCACATTTGAAGGAAGAAAATGAAGTATGAAGTAAACAGGAAGATTAAGCTTGCCAAATTTCAACAACTAAAAAAGCATTGCAGAGCAGTAACGGCACACATCATCACTGAGGGTGATGCATCAGATTGGTACTGGTCCCACTCTTGTAGCATCACTTGCACTTTGGCGTATTTAACATTTGGCAATGTGTGCTTTGAGCAATGAGCATTATAATTGGACAATCAAATGCACCCCACTCCCACGAATCAAGGCTCCGGCTGTGCTGGCAGCCTAACCACAGGCAAACACGATCGTATCCACTATTTTTCTAGTGTCTGTCACTCCATATATCTGGGCTGGGCATCACCCCTACTACCCATGATATTTTTTTCTTCCATTGATTAATGAAATTGTCACTATATATAGTACTACTTGTACTTGGATAATAATAACTGGCGCAGCGCAGCTTAGCAAGCAATCACCTGATGCAAGACCTTAACTCCGGCGCGATGCGCCTCTTGGACCCGCTCGGTGGGGAAGTCCCCCCAGTAGACCTGCAGCACGGCGAGCTTCTCCTCCAGGACGACCCTGAGGTTCTCCTCGTGCGGGAAGGCCAGCACGATGGCCGCCCCGAATGGCTTGGACGTGAGGCTCCTGGTCTTCCGGATCAGCTCTCTGACGTGATCCGGCGCCGGCTGCGGTCAGGTCAGCAACAAATTAAACAACCAAGCTGTTGATCAGCTCAGCTCAGCTCATCGGGGAGCGGGGACAGCACACGTATACACTGGAAGGAAAACCAGTGGAGTAGCTAATTAAAGAGCAGGGAGACGGGCACCCACCCAGTCGGGGAGGCGGAGTAGGCCGATGGCGCCGGCGTTGGCGACTGCGGCGACGAGGTCCGGGCCGGAGATGTCGGGGCCGAGCGGCGCCTGCACGATGCCGTAGTCGAAGCCCAGGATGCCCCTCCACCCGGTCCCGGAGGCCATCGCCATCTATAGCTCGATCTGCAGAGCACGCAGGCAGAAGCGCACTCCCGTCCCCGGTGGGTGCTGTGTCCTCGGGGAAGGGAAGCTGACTGATGACGGCACGTACGGGGCGGGGGGAGGGTGTAAGTAGGCGCGGTAGGTTCCCCTCCCCCGGCGGACGAGACGACGAGAAGCTTCGGCCTCCCATGCCCCCGCGGCGCGGCGTCATGAGAGACGTCACAAGGCGCCCTCCGCGCCGCCGCTTCGGTGGCGGATCACGTGGCGAAAGCGCACCAGAACCACCGGACCAGAGCAACAGTTGGAAGTGGATTTGGTTTCTGCCTAGACTGCCATGGATCCAGGAGATGGCAGGCAGGTCCAGGTCCAGTTTCAGTTTCACTCAGAATTCAGAGAGTTTTTGTCCCAAATCCGCCATTTTTTGTAAATTAAATAAATATATATATAATATAAACGTAAGAACGTAATGGTCTCCGGAAAGAGAAATGTTGTATTGGGCCTTCTGAGGCTTCTCAGGCCTTCACATAAATATTTTTTTCCGCATGGGCCGGCCACTATGGTGTACTTACTACTAGTACTAGTATATTTGTCCGTGCTAACGTTACGGATTATATTAAATTCAAAGGTAATTCTATCAAATGGATGCACAACAAATCTTCTATCAAATGGATGCATAACAAATCAATGTATAGACGACAATTTTAACCAACTCGACCACAATTCTAACCCAACACACTCTTTATTCATCCCTAAACACAGAATCTAAATGTCACATCTCAGGTGTAAAATCAATGGATCATACATGATCTCACAATGCCAACTACAGATCACATGATCAGAGTACAATTACGATCATCATCATATTCTGGCCATGTTTTCCAAGAAGTTGCTCCACTGCAGCATGAACATTTCCAGCAGTAGCAGCCAATGCTCGGATGTTCTCTTGTGTGTCAAAGAAACCTATTTCTTGACATTACTTTGTTGATGAGAAAACTTCAAAAAAACATTTAGAGAAAAGCTTAAAGAGATCACACCTAGTGGAACTGCAAAATTAATTTCTCCAATAACAGAACAGACTATGTACTAACCATTAGGAGCATTTGAAACACCTAGGCCGCCACCAGCACCAAGCCCGCAGAACATGTTTATAAAGGTGTTGAGATTGACATTGCCTAGGATTCAAGTGTTGAAAAAGTTGTTAAATAAGTAATCATATGCAAATCCTACTAAGAAAGGCAGATAATTATCTAAATAAGTTTCATTAAATCAAGTTATGATAGACTTGGGACCCGAACTCAGGGTGGACACATTGCCCGTGCATCACAAGGTGTTTCATAATACAAAACAAACAAGTAAAAGGAAATGCATATCTTTGTATTCAAGCATAGAATGAGATATATTTAAGATTCATGTATAGAGAGAGATCTCGTAGTCCTCTTTGACAGATTGTGTGTCTACCAAAAATTATATGATTTTGCACTATCCAATATCAGAAATAATGCTAACACGGAGGAACCCATCCAATCGCCTTACTCGTCATCCTTGCTGCCAGATTGAGGTAGGCCTCTACCAGGCGGCTCTGGAAAGGATAATGACATATATATGGTTGTAACCCTGAGAACTGAGTGAATACGACCTGAGGACACAAAAGATTATTAAATTTCACCCCAGAAACTTCATCCAGCAGCAGAACAAAAACAAAACAATTTATTGGGCACTATAAATAATGGTAGATGGTTGGACTCTCCTATAAGTAAAATACCATAGCTGCACAAAGGCATATACAAACATCCAGTGGCGGAGCTTGGGCGAATGTGTAGGGGGGCCAATTCAAATTACCAATAGTAACGTAGACCATTGAAATTCTTTGGAAAAACATTTGTTTCTTCTAAGTTTTTTTTCTCTGCAATGAACAATAAAAATCATGTCTAAGAAGAATAGACAATGTGCAAAGATTGGCAAACTTGTAAGATGTCATTCACTCATCAACAAGTACTAATAGCTAGCAAGCATGCAACCACACACACACAATTCCAAATTTCCAATGTTGCAGCCTTGTATCATCATCATATATCTTAAGTTTTACCGTATATCAAAGATCTTCACAAACTATCATCGTTGGTCCAAAAGAATCCAATACTTGGATTTCACCTTCTGAAGCATTCACAACTGTCAGGTACCAGTGGTACAAGGGAATGTTGATAAGAAGGAAGACCTGCAGACATAGAGATGTATCAATATATTAACTTTTCAGATTTGAACTGGATTAAAATTAGATTATGAAAAATGTTATGGTCAGGCTTACCATATCAGCTTTTAAATAATTATTTACAATTGAGTACCATGAATTTTCTACCGGAAAAGGTAAATGTACGGGGGTCTGGTCTGTTGTTGAGGTGTTTAGTTTAAGAAAAAAACACGTGCATGCGTCTAGCTGAGGTGATACATCATGAACTCACCTCATAAATCATCTTGTCCCTTGTGATGGATGAGGTGAATCACAATTAGTCCATAAGAGATATTACAAAACAAACCAACACAAAGAAAAGGGATTCTAAAGCCCCTTTGGTACCGCTCGATCTTACCACGAAGCCATTACTGGAGCTATATTTTGTCAGAGAAGCTGCTCTACTGAAAGGTTGGAGCTCGGCTAATCATCTATCCCTACACTACCATTGTAGTGCTAATTAAGAGCATGATGCTAGATGGGCGCGTGGTGTTGGTGCATCATGCTCGTTGATAATCATTCATGTTCTTAACAACAGAAAAAGGAGAGCAACACGAGATAGAAATCAGAACGTGGATGGATGCTTAGCATATCTGTTTGCAACCGTGTACGTGCTGTTGCAACGAACGGCGATCACTTTTTGAATGCGGGCAATCGTCCAGTGCGAGTACGGGACTGCGTATGTCTATCCAGATCCAGGGCACCCAAAGCTGCTGTATGCCGTTCTGTTCCTGTTCCCCCGCGTGCTTCACATTTTGCTCCTTGGTTTTGATCACCAACAAGGCGCACGCGATCGGGAATTCCTTCCTCCACTCCTCTCCTCTTGTGCTGGACCGAGCTATTGGGTTGGGCTGTCTGGTCCTGGGGTGCGGGTCATCATTCCATCTTCGTCTTTGCCAAACAGGCTTTGCCCAGGTTCCGTCTCATCTCATCACTACCCTTGTACTCGAAAACCCTAGCTTCATACTGAAACCAACAACAACAAGCCACAATAGTGACATGACATTAATTCAAGGTCAACTTTATCACAATACCAAGTGTGAGCAATTTCTCAACATTAAGCTAACCGTTAAATTATGATATTGGCATAATATACTCTTTCTTAAAAACTTATTAATAAATAATAAAAATGTCTTACAGTATACTCTACATCCTTTAGGTAGCAGTATGAAAGATGACAAAAGAAGAAGAAGAAGAAGAAGAAGAAGAAGTCAGGTAGCACGTGAACACTGTTTCTGCGCGCGTATGAAACATGTATTTAAATTTGTAAATGTGGATATATGATAACAAAATATTAGTTGATTTTAATCATAATTATAGAGTGAGAAATGTGATCATATTAGCATATAATTTTTTGATTAACTTTTACACATAGTAGTGGTGGGAAAAAAATACCATGTAAATATGGATGTATGATAACAAAATATGAGTTGATTTTAATCGTAATTATAGAGTGAAAAATTTGATCATATTAGCATATTTTTTAATTAACTCTTACACATAGTAGTGGTGGAAAAAAAATAAAATACCATACTATCTTTTGTTTATTTTTCTCATTTGGGTCCTTTTACTTGGCTTACATAATTGTGGAGTTCATCTCATGACAACATACTGTTCATTTGAGCAATAAACTATAGTCACGTATATAGGCTGTAGCAGGATTCCACGCCACGAGAAAATATCAAACCAGACGGTTCTAGAGTCTGACAAAAATTGGACATAATAGTAAAAAATAGCGGACTAATAATCAGCACCGTCATTTTTTTTCATCTGACGGATGAAAGTATATTTGATGACGTGGCTATGTTGGTCTCTCCAGGAGCGCCGGCGCTCTACTGAAGAGAAATGCCATCTCTCAGGAGGAGGACTGGCTGCAGCTTGTGCCACAAGCATCGTCTCTTGCTTCCACCTTTTTTTTTTCTTTTTTAAAGAAGAAATGGGATCTTTGATCGAGAAGACCGAGCCTGGCTTGCTCTACCAGTACGTCGCGCATGGCCCGACCACAACACTGTAGCATCGCATTGATGACGTCATCACACATCATCAAGACAAATAAAAAAGCCTAGCTTCTCGGGCGGGAGACCTGTCTGTCTGTGACGCCACGCCCATGAATTCCGGTGACGTACACTGTCTATCCTTGTGCAAGACATGACCGGACCGCCCGTGTTTTCAGGAGCACTGTAGCTGTTCCTCTCCCCAGTTTCAGGAGCAAAGCCAAACGCATGTTCATCGGGTACGTAGTAGTGCAGTGCCCCGGGAAGACCCAGCGGAGCAGTGCAGTGCAGTAGTTCATCGGGTACGCATGTTCATGTTCAACGGGTAGCGCATGGGCATGGCATGCAGTTCCATCCAGCTCCAGGCTCCCTGCAGATGCCAAGTTCCCTCAGTACTCCAATTCATCAATTCCACCCCACCGTATATCGCTGCTGCTCAAGTAGAGTACATCTCCTCCTCCTCCTAGTAGTAGTACAATTCTACAGTAGTAGTATATGCATAGAAGAGGATGTTGCGCTGCTGAAACACCTCTCAATCTGAAAGGCTTGGACAAATGTAATATGAGTCACTTTGGCGATAGCACCGTCCTACTAGGTCTGTCTTTGTTGGTTACACTAACCCCAATCATGTGCTCCAGTGCAGGACGAGGCCTAACCGTTTCCTCACCCACCGAAATCAAATGAACATAATAATAATCAGAACATGCAACTGCAATACAGTACTAGTACTTACCATACTACAGTACTCCTATCAAACAAGACAGACCTTGCAAGTGGGTGCGTGCACTGGTACAAACAAGCCTAGAGAAGCAAAGGGTTCACTGAACGAACTTATTAGTCCTTCATCACCAGTGTCCGTGTCAATCAACTTTTGTATGTCATCAAATCAATAAGCTTGGATGTACGTATGTGGTTAGTACAAAGCCTATCGGTGACCAAACAGAAAATGACCAAATGTCACACAAGAGTCTCCCTTGTATATACCAGCTTGCCCTGTACAATCCTCCTGGACTGTATTTGCCCAGAATGTGGTTAGTACAAAGCCCTGTACAAACCAGCTGTGACGCTTTAACCATTCATTCATTCATGCTCCTCGATCTTGGATGGAACCAAACCGCTAGTCTATCCTGGATGCAGTCTTGTTTTCCATTTCACAAGATAAAATCAGGGTATGTTGTTTCCTCCTGAGACCGCTTCTGATCTACTTGTTTGTTCCCCAGCTCTGGAGCTGGATTTGCTCTGGAAGATCTAGCAGTGTCCCCCTCTAACAAGTCTTGTTCGCCATCCAGTATCCTGCTTGCTTCCCCAATCGCAAGGATCAGGTCAAGTTGCTTTTGCTGTTGTTCCTGCAGGATAGATTAGGCCTTTAGCCAAAGGTGAATTATTTATCACACAGCAAACATTACCTAGCAGTATTGGTAAAGGAAAAAAAAAACTCAATTATCTCTGAATTTCAGCATACAACGAAAACCAATGTTTGCACATGATCACTGCTCAGGGGGGGGGGGGGGGGGGGATATATATTCCAATGATGCAATTAGATTTGGCGTAGGGTTTGATTTCCTGCCACAGAGTTGTGGTTGCGGCTTGCCACACTTTTTCAAATATGTCCCCTGTCTGTCCTAGAGTCACCTCTTTGGCAAACATTATTGCCTAAGCTGTGGTGAGCAAATTGTTAGCCACACCCACACCTTAGGTAATTTTTTTAAGGAAGCATGGCAATGTGTGGATGTTATGTAAACACACCAAATCCATCTTGTTTGTTATTTGTTGCCAACCTTCAAGGAACTAATTTCTGTGCCAAATTGGTTTGTCTGTACCTATTGTGTGGCAAACTCTGGCCAACATCCAATTGATTTCTGAAATGCTGGTAGTATCTCGCTGTGGTATTATCATGAACTGGGTTCTATAATATACATGTGATCACAGGTAATAGGAGGGGAAGACATATCGTTAAAACCTACTCTAATATCTAGCTCAACATATCGAATACATGTGTTCATGCTAACCATATGAATGAAAGTACGATAACATAAGAATTCCTCAATTATTTGTCCAAAACATGGAACATACTGCCAGTCAGCCATAACCGACTAATGAACTATTGAACTATATAGCAGAACCACATATATATCTCAGAAAAGTTGCCTAATAATAAAGATTACTCAAGAAATAAAACTTTTGAGAAATGTCAGAGCAAACAGCCAAGATACATCACCTGCATTGCATAAAGAACATTTTGAATTGCACCGATTTCTTTTTCAAAGAGGTCTTCTTGTGCAGCTAGAATACGAGTGGCTTCAGAGTTCTTCTGTGCTAAAGCTGCTATCTGAGGAAGAAAACAACAATAGGTGAAGCTAGATGGAGGCAATTATAGCAGTGCAAGCATGTTATGGTTTATTCAGGAACAATCACAAATCGCCCCAGAAAGATTAGTGTGTCACTAAGAAGCATGACTGAAACAAATTATTGGTGTTATCTCAAACAGATGCTTCTTTTTTTGCACAGAGCAATTTGTGCAAATTGAGAACAGCTGATGGTATTGAAAAAGCAAACATAGGTGTCATGCGTATGTAGACCTGCCTTCTCCAAATTAAAGAGAAGATGCCTAGCTACTAGTATTATTTACACCAACAAAAATACACAGAAGAAACAGACATGCTTTCATGTTACCTCCATAACAGTTAGTCCTGACACATTTTGCTGCACAGCTTCTCAGAAAAGGTAACTGTGGGGGACAAGAAAGAGAAGAAACCAAAGGAGGTACTAGTTTTCAGCTGTTTAGCAATCGTCTATGAACCAATTCAAGTGCTTATTTTCTTACAGGCTTTATACACATCTAATATTTCTCAGAACTAAGCTACAAATGGTGCAAGCCTACTACCTTAGCACATGACCATACAGATGTACAAGATAGACCCGGGCAGGTTGTTGAATGAGTCTGTACACCAGCACTGTGAATCAAAATAAACAGTAGCACTATGTTTTGACAAGCAATAACAGGTTGCAGCCAATGTCCGGTTGCGCAATAGCCTGGCGCAGTTTACAGAAACAGTAGCCAACAACCCAAATGTCCACGTCTACACACAGTTTATGAATAAACTCAAGAAGTGCACAGGTGTACAACTTTGAGGATTAAACTCAAGCACAACTACAATTTCCATTGAACCTTTCATTATGGAGCTGCTATCAACTCAACAAACATGAACAATATACGTATATTTTCGTTACCTCACTTGTTGGCATCTAATTTCAAGCATTAAATCTAATATTTTGTGCTCTCCCAAAAAACTAGTACAAAATAGGCAATAGTACCTCACTGATAGGGGCCCTCAATGTCCTCCGCAACACCCTAAACCTGAGGCCGAGCTTCTCGACAGTCCTCGAGAGAACAGCAACGGCCGCCACCATGGCCCTGACAGTCTCCTCCACTTTCCCCACCTGCACAGCACCGCCCGCCGGTCGGAGCCGCCTCGACTGCCTCCGCCGTATGAGGCTCCCGATGGCCACCGCGCCCACCAAGAGCACGTACTGCAGGACAAGCAGCGGCGGGGGGCCAGTGCTGGGGCGAGCCGGAAGGAAGACGAGGCGCGCGGCGCAGACCACCGAGCAGATGGCCGGCGGCGCGAGGCAGAGCAGCTCCGCAGCCGAGAGAAGCGCGTCGGGGCCGAAGACTCCCCGGCGACCGCCGAGGCCCGGCTCGCCTGCGAAATGCCCACGGGATTAGCTCGAATCGAGGTGCGGTGCGATGCAGGGGGTGAGTGTGGCTGTGGAATGTGGTGCGTGTGAGACCGTGGGGGGCTTACCGGACGCGTGGGCGCGAATCGGCGGAGGCCATCGGGGTCGAGGACTTGGCGAGGAGAGGAGTGGCGAGGGGCAAGGAGAGCACAGGAACGGGAGGCGGAAGCGGAGGTGCCCGGCCGGGGAGGAGGAACTGGCGCGGAGCGGCGCGTGGGGACTGGGATGCGACGGCAGCAGCATGGGAGCCGGAGGGTGGGTGATGATGTCGTGGCCGGGGGCGGCCGGGCGGGCGAGGCCACCGGTTTGGAAACGAAGGATCTGCTGGAGGAGAGGATAGGAGAGACCGGACTGGGCCGCCGGCTCCATTGGGCTTTTCTTTGGAATGAGCCCAAACTTATGCAAGCCCAGTTTTGCCACTGGCAGTGGGCAGCCGGAGCCCGGAAGTGGCAGCATCCAGCGTCACAACGCAACGCTTCAAAGTTCAAATACATCGAATCGATGGTTCTTCAATAACGCAATGTCTCAGTATACATGAGACAATGGAAATCAGGCCTTGCTTGTTGATAAAAACCCACGAAAAATAGAACAGAAACATCGATTTCAGGTTGACTTGCGCAACTGAACATCCTAGATCATGTTGGACAACTAAACCCTAAACCCTCAGAGGTTGAACACAGATGCATGCACTACTAAAAATCAGCAACTTCTACATCAGACTGCTGCACCATCCAAGATCATCGCCACCATTCACCATAACGCAAGCTTAACATAAATAAACATATAATATAGTTAAAAGAAGATGCTACTGCAAATCAGTAGTACCACCATATACGAACTGACTAGCACGACTACTCTGGTCTAGGAGTAGTACATCCTTCCCTTCCCTGCTAACACAACAGAAGAGGAAGGAACATCCAATTGCTTCCTTGCTAGCATCAGCATCAGCATGACTAACCCTCGGCGTCAATGGCTATTGCTACGAGTCTCCATGGTCCCTCCTGGCCTTCTTCGGCGGCAAGGAGCAGGCCGCGGCGACGGTGTCGCGGAGCTGGCGCTGCGCGTCCTGGAGCATCCTGGCGTGGCGGGCGTCGGCCTCCTGCCACCCGCGCTCGATCTCCCACTGCACCTCCATGCGCCGCCGCTCCAGCCGCATCACGCCCTCACCGAAATCCCTCAGCACTGCCGAGAGCTGCGCGCCGGTTACCCCAGCACCCCGCCCAGAGGAGCACCCGCGGCGGGCCATCTCCAGGGCCCTCCTCCTCGCCATCCTTGGCCTTGACCGCCGCGGCGGCGGCGGCCTTGGCCTGGAACGCCTCGTAGGCCACCCTCTTGCGCGGGGGCGCGGTGGACGGCGTGATGGAAGACGGCGGCGGGTGCGGGTGGAGCTGCAGCTGCGGGTGGCGCGGGGCCAGGCCGGTGCCGAATTCGCGGATGATGCCGTTGATGCTCCGGGTGTTGTTGTTGCGGGGGACGAGCTCCTCCTCTTCCTCCTCCTCCTCCTCCTCCTCCTCCTCCTCCTCCTCCTCCTCCTCTTCTTCGTCATCCTCTTCGTCGCCGTCGGGGGCAGGCGGGGAGCCAGCAGCCGCGACCGCGGCCGGGTAGGCGGCGGCGAGGGGGGCCCGTTCGAGGCGATCCATGCGGCGGAAGTAGGGCCAGAGCGAGGTGACGGGGCGAGCGCCCTCGGTGCGGTAGCGCTTGCGGAGCTTCTCGAGCTTGTGGCGGCACTGTGTGCCCGTCTTGCGCTGGGCGACGACCCCCGGTGTGGCGGCGCAGCGGGCGACGACTTCTTCCGCCACCTCCTCCCACTGTTGCGCCTTGAGCTGGCCGCGGCCCAGCACCGTCCACCGCTCCTCGTACGCGTCGATGAGGTGCATGGTCTCGACGTGCGACCACGGCTGCGCGGGCGCGCTCTTCCTCGGCCCTACCGCCGACGGCGGACGCCGCGGCGGCTCGTCGGCCATCATCCGGTCAAGTCAAGGGAGGCTCAGATCTAGATCTGGGGACGGGCGGGCGGCGACTAGGGTAGGGATGAGGATGAGGATGAGTAGTTGGGGAGCGAGGACGGGGGCGGCGGCGGCGGTGGAGGATAAGGCGGGCGCTGGGTATGGGTGGTGGGCGGTTGGTTTTTTTCTGGGTGGGGTGGGGTGGGGTCGGCTGGGGGCTGTGCCATCGCCCGGGCCGCGGCGGGTGGTGGTGGTGGCGGGCGGTGCGGTTCACGTGGACGCGAGCGGCGCTAGCCCTGGAGAGGCGGCCGCGGCCGCGGCCGCGTGGTCCCTCCTCGCCCATCGCGCCGCTGTGCTGTGCTGTGCGCCGCGGCCTCCCTGTGTCGCTTTGCATGACCCGTGGAGCCAGGGCCCGGTCGTCAGCCCGCAGCCGGGGGAGGAGCGGTCGAGCGGAGCGGAGGCTGGCTTCGCTCGCACGCAACGGGGCCATCACGGGCGCGTTGGTTTGCCACGTTGGCTGGTGGCCCTTGGGGGCGCTCCGCCTCCGCCGGAGTGAGCGGTCACCCCCGGGGTTTAGCAGGCGCGCGCGATTTTGGCCATCACGTGTGCGCAATGGTCTGAAACCATACAAGGCCGGCCGGTGTTGGGTGCTAGTAGATGCCACCGGCCCAACTTTGGAAGTATGGGGGCTGGTGGAGAGAGAGGCCTACTACTCCTAAAGACCTAGCACAAATACTTCGTCTAGCTCAACAAAAACGTGAAGTTTGTGTAGTCTTATAACTCCACACTTTTTTTCTTGCGGAGCTAAAACCATTTACCTAAAAACTCTAGAACGGAGCTAAAAAATATAGAGCAGAGCAATCCTAAACGCCCCCTATATGTTTAGAAGGCTGGTGTAGACCACTGAGGGGTGGACTTTTTGCTATATAGAATCCTGGCATAGACCCCAACCCCCCTACGCCCAACTCTACAACTCTCCTGGATATGCAAAACCTAGCCCATAGATGTTAGTAGATGGCTAGATGTACATAGATTTAGTTGTGACTAAGTTAAACTAGCCCGATAGGGCGATAGGCGCGGCGTCAGCCGCGCCGGTGTGGGATTGGCGCGCTAATGCGTACATGCATCCATTATTTACTTAAAAGTCAAAGTGGGTTGGTCAAATGAGCACATTTAAGACGGGAACTCAAGTACTTAACTGAAAGGATAATAAGGCAATGCTATGTTCTTTTAAGCCGACACTAAACAGAAATAATTTTTCAATGTTTCGAAGATGAACAACAAATTGAATATGTTCGAAAAATTCATATATATAGGATAACACATCACAAATGGTACAAATATATGAGACAACTTCATACTTCATATAGAATTATTACTCTGTGGTCATGTCGGCGCTCAGTATAATTGACACTTCATAAAGGACAATAGGAGTAAACTTGGTGCCTTGGTTGTACTGATGAACAATGAAAATAATACGTTGTAGGGTTCCAATCTTGTAGCCCAATGATGGTAGCATCTGGTACTATTGTTGATGTTGGGGAGACATATTATACTATTAATGGTGCACCTACCTGTAACATGTCCACAAAATTAATTTTTACAATGTGCAAGACTAAATCATATGACCTAATTGTACAACTCCATTTCCAACATGTAGTTTAATTACGATCGGTGTCAAATGGCATAGGCTACAGATCAGATATGCTCATATCCTAAACCAAAGATCGTGCAGGAGTTTGTAAAAAATATGAAAAAGAGCCATTTAGGACAACTCATCCGATACTTACGTTGGCATAAATTGTAGGTAGTCAGTGTGTAGAGTAAACATCGATCAGCCACAATATGGAATACTGCAGATCATATCATAGTTGTAATGCCATGGTGGCCATAGTTACGACTGCAAGAACGTGATGGAAGAAACTTAGTGTGCATTCTAGAAACACACAAAAGGAATGATATTTCAGCATTCATTTGTGTAGAACAATGAAGGCATCAGTGTTTAGATTGTCTACCATGGCAATGGGAGGTGCGCACTCTCATCACAGAAGGTGGCCCATCTTTCAGGGCAGAGGAGACCAGTGTATTCAGCAACACGGGAGCATAATTGATGCACCCTAGGAGCACATGAAAAATGGGTAACTGATAATAAAATAGTCACATTAGATTGATCGTTGTGCATAAATAATAGAGGATATAAGCAAATAGAAAACTACTATAATGAAGGGAAAAACATTAATACATTAATTATAGTTTCACACTGTTACTTTTATGGAGGCCACTTACCTGAGCCCATGGTACCTTGTAACCGCCAACAAATTTAGGTCGCAGGACTGCATAAAACATGAAGACATCAACAATTAGTTACTTGAAAGGCGACATACGGAAAATTAGTCCTAATGATTTTAAATAAAAAGAGAAAAGTGTCAACTCCAATAGTAATGAGTTACCTATTTCTAAATTAAAGCACATCATCGAGCTAGATACACAGCAAAGAAGCACCGAATTAAATAACATATATATTCAGTTTCTTTTTTTGGTTAAATAGAAGACAAAATAGCAGCATAGCATGTAACTTGGAACCAAAGAAGCAACATAAGCAGATCATGGAGGCATAAACCAAACAAAGAAGCGTTAAACTAAAATAACCAAAAGGTTTTTACCATTTTGTTTGCTTGACCAGAGGGTGGAATAGTATGATAGGCTACTCACATAAAACCACTATAGCAACAGTTAGGTAGTAGCTAAAAATAGAAATGTCCATCTCTATGATCTGATTATTGTTGCTTCATTGGCCCCCTCTGTTATCAACTTCAGAAAGCAACAACATTAAAGGTGACATGGCATCCAAAATGCCAATAAGAAAGAGACTTCAAAGGCAACAAAACAACAGAAAGGAAAAGGTATCCCTAACGCTGATGACATGTAATTTTGAGCATATATACAATCTAAGAAAAAATGATCATCCAGTGCATGCATCAATGGAGCAACCTTTGCAATGGCAGAAAAATTCCTGTGAGGCTACTTCAATTGTTGATCCTGACTCCGTACAAAATTTATCTTGTATTAATCTCAAGGTAAGAAGCATTCAATATGCACTAAAAAGTATCTCTTTTTATGAGAGCCATATGGTAGCTTTGCTACAAAAAAGAACACGTAATCTATTTGAGCCACCAAAATGCTTGGAATTTCAGGAACGTGAACCTACACATTCCAAGAGAGTAAACACAAATGTTTGGGAAGGTAGGTTTGAAAATGGGCAACTCACTTGCTAAGATTAAGTAGCAGAGTATAAAACAAAACTAATTTATTTGACGAACATGAAACCTATAATGCATGGACAAATTACCTATTGGTAGCTGGCAAATGTCTTTGGTACCATCTGAACAAACCATTGTGTATTGACCCAAATGCAGTAATCTGCCGAAAGCTGAAAAGGTCTATCACTAATGAAAAGAAAAATTGGTATTACTTGATAAAGTAAATAGCCAAAAAAGTTTGGACTAACAAGACGTAGCACAGACAGGCCATGAAGATATGAGGAAAAGAGCATAATCTAATCCTCTTGCAGAATAGAAAGCAACTCACCTAATGTAACGATGGGCAACTCACTTGCTAACTCCCATCTCACCCCTGACATGTAGAAAGCAACGATGATTAGGTGAACTTTTGGAGTCTGAACTAAATAGTTGTTGCATCACAATGTACTAACCTAGATTTAATTTCCTAAAATATTGGTACCATATAAATGAATAGAATTTCTTTTGTTGTCAACATAATATATTATGATATAAATGAACAATATTTGTGAAGTAAAAATTAGCATTGCAATATTGCATTTAGCTAATACCAAGAACAGAGTTATTACTATTTGTGTTCTGAAAAGGGTGAGATCAGTGTGAACTTCAATATGTTACCTGCTACCGTACTTGTTTGTTTGGACATTTTTTCTTCTTCTATAGAACGGTTGCAAATTCCATGCTCAAAGTCAGCATTCTTAAGAAGCAAAAAAAAAATGAGTCTACCAAGTGGACATGGACACATATGGCATGAGTAATGCTGGAACTTTTATAATAGAGATTATGTTAGCTATTAATACCTTTGTTGTGACAGGTAAATATGCCAAAGGTGAAGTAATAAATGGACATGTTTCATATATACGGTGGAAAGCAATAAAGTAACCAAATTCGGTATTGGTGGAATTCAGTGTAATGTATCTCTCCAAACAAAATTGTGGCACTATGTTAGGCACATGACACTTAGAAATACCAAGAGACAATATTGGCTTAGTTGAAAGAATATAACAATAACCTGCAAGAATTAGTTAAAATGAGAAACTAAAAGAAAATATGAGGAAAATAGAAAACTGAAGCCTGCAACCTGTCATGAAAGAGCACCAACTCCTACAGAATAATTTAGTTGGGTATAACACATAATAAGATTATTGATAGCTGTGGAAGTAAGGATACATAAACGATGTTTGGTCTTTGCAGAGCAGCAGGATGAAAGATCCGGCTTTGGCGACATGAGGCCATGGCAGAGGAGTGAACAGAGCAGCGTCGGCTCCAACGTTGTCGTCGCCACCGCCGCTGCCCGCTGGCTTTGCCGACCTGACGCCCCAGCCTTGCTGTCACCGACTCCTGTACCGATAGAGGATGTAGTGCAGGAGCAAGAAATCAAAGAGAGGACGGATGGGAGACCGTAGGAAGCTGAGGAGCCGAGGAGTGGGCGGACGACGTACCTGACCGCGTATCACTCGTAGCTGGACGGACGGACGGACGTTGTCATCGTAGCAGCGGAGATTGATTAGATCGGAAGGAGAGGAAGCGGAAGACCGTAACCCCGATCTGCGCCCCTTGTCGAGGTCCACCACCGACGCCTATCATATCTAGATCTAAGAGGACCAGGAGGAGGAGGCGGTGCCGACATCCGGTGCGAAGCCTGGAAAAGGATGGAGGGTGTCGCGTGCGCAGCCGCCGGTAGGACCGTGCGCTGCATCCACGGCGGCGCAGGCAAGAAAGAGGAGAAGGCGAGGCGACGCAGGCAGGGAAGAGAAGGGGAGAAGGCAGAAGCGATACCGGAGGGGCCGAGGCGAGGCGGTCTGTCGCAGTCTCGCGGAGGTGCCGAGGCTTTTTTTTTCTTTGACCGGCGAGACCTGGGAGGCCGAGTTGAGTTGCAGGTGGGCCCAGTAGAATGACACTCGATGACTTCCCATTCCTGGCAATTGCTGAAGCGCCACGTGACATGAATGGATAGGCTGATAGGAGGCAAATCGCTGGGAGGCCTCCGTTTTATTGAAGCATGATATTTATCTTATTAATGGTTGACTGTGTTTTAGTTAGAGTGAAAAGCTTATTTCTGGTGCATTGCTTTACTTTATGTGTAAACTTGTATAGTGGTTATGCAAGACTGAACTTATTATTTGCTGATTTCAAGACTTAACTATGTTACTAATAATCACATATATTGAGTTATGGATCAACTCTTATAGCTGACTCTGAATTCCCTAATGAATTTTAATGAGTTACACATGGGAGTTTTGGTTCCATATACCACATCGAAAAATCTCTGAGTCCACCATTGTTACAAACATCGATGTCTAACTTGGATGATTGACTGGAAGCAAATAAACAATAGCAACACTTTATTTGTCCATGGTTGAAGTGGGTTGACTCGTGGTGTGGATAGGCGAGTGAGGTAAAACTTAAAAGTAAAATGTCAAACAAATCCTGGTTGAGAGCAGTATATACAAAATTAGATATGTGTTCCTGGTCGGAACAGTTCCGGACCACGAAATCCCGGAACCGAACGGGCCTTAAGTTGGCTGATAGTAGTGAGAAAGGTTTGTGTGGATAAAACTTCCACTGCATAATAAAAGAAAAGGAGAGGGACATGGTGCCCCTTGTGAGATATAGTTTAAAAAGACCTAATCAAGGTTGTACCAAGGTTGAAAAAGGCACTCGCGCAGGACCCATGGCTTCATGATTATTTGTCTTCATTGCTATTGCTGGAGAAAAATAAGATGATTACAACATTGGCCAAGCAATCCAGATCATATAAACATAAGTTTTCAATTCTATTTCATAGTTGCATCAACTATATGCAAACATCAACTATATGCAAACAACAAGGGAAAAAAAGGCGATCCATGATGCTAAAAGTTCAAAGTACTGTCACTAGGCCAGTACTGCTCCGGCTAGAGCAGATGACTAGACGAGGATTCAGATACACAATCTTCTTTTGATTGGACCACATGACACCACACAAGTACGCAAAAAGCTTTCGTTATCCATGATGTCTGGCAAGATATATCCCCAGGCCAAAAAAAGGGCATTTGTGCTGCGTGTCGTAAGCTGCATATCGCGCACGCTCCTCGTATACCACTTGAACTGGCCAACCAACCCCGACGGAGCACGCACGGCACGGATCACCGAGAAGCTTCCTGCAGCCCCCATTCCGGCCGCCGTACCAGACCACCCCCATCCATCCGATCCGCAGACCGCAGCCGAAAAACCCTGCCGCCGCACTCCCCAAAAAGCCAAAAATGCCACTCGCGCCATCAACCCCCGCGCTGCCGCGCAACCCGGCCCTCCCCTCGCCGTGGCGGGGGCGGGGGCGGGGCGGCCACGTCCGCGCCCGCGCCGTCCGCGCGGCGCCGCGGCCCCCGAGCCAGTGGTCCGTCGGGAGCTGGCGGGGCCGCCGGGCGCTGCAGCAGCCCGAGTACCGGGACAAGGCGGACCTGAACGAGGTGCTGCGGACGGTGGAGGCGTTCCCGCCCATCGTCTTCGCCGGCGAGGCGCGCACCCTCGAGGAGCGCCTCGCGGAGGCCGCCGTTGGTCGGGCCTTCCTCCTCCAAGGTGGCGACTGCGCTGAGAGCTTTAAGGAGTTCAACGCCAACAACATCAGGGATACCTTCCGCGTCCTTCTGCAAATGTCCGTCGTGCTCATGTTCGGAGGCCAGATGCCTATCGTCAAGGTAATATTATAAATACTACTTACTCTTCTATTATAAATAAAATCGCCTCGAAGCTTTAGGGTTGTTGATCGGTCCCGGTCGGACATCACGTGTCCTTTTTTTTTTCAGCTTAAATTAAATCTTATTTTCTTTCTCTGCAAATATGACATTTACATTACCCAGTAATTGCATGTTTCTCATTAGAAATGGGGGTATGATTGATGGAAGGACAACAGTTGTACATGTTACATCTGTTATTAATCTTAACATAACACAATAATATGTTTCAAATGTATAGTATGCCTTTCTTTTTTGACACAAGGAATCAGGATATATAATTGAACAGCACTGGTTGTATTTCCAAACCATGCTCCAAATAACTTTGTATTTACTGTAATTATAATATATGCATAATATGGATGTTTAGGTGGGAAGAATGGCAGGTCAGTTTGCAAAGCCAAGATCAGATGGTTTTGAGGAGCGGGATGGAGTGAAGTTGCCAAGCTATAGAGGGGACAATATCAATGGGGATGCGTTCGATGAGAAGTCAAGATTGCCAGATCCACACCGCATGATAAGTGCCTACTCACAGTCTGCAGCAACGCTGAATCTGCTGCGGGCGTTCGCAACTGGAGGTTATGCTGCAATGCAGAGGGTAACACAATGGAACCTTGATTTCACAGAGCATAGTGAACAAGGGGATAGGTGGGTCATCTTGAATCACTTACGGTTAACCTCCATGCCCATTGATTGATGCACTAATATTGCAATTCATGCTAAGATGTGTTGCATTTTAAGTCCATTTTATGGTCTTATTAATGATTAGCTATTTGTTTACACAAAAAATGGAAATGTTTCTTTCCCCTGAATCAAGAGGGATCGTGATTTGCACGAAGTGATTGCAACAAACTTAATAACACTCAAGAGATATTCAACTGTGCCAATTCATGGTGTACATGTTGGAAATGATGAATAGGTACATGGAATTGGCTCACCGAGTTGACGAAGCTTTGGGGTTCATGTCAGCTGCTGGACTCACCTTAGATCACCCTATAATGACAACAACAGAATTCTGGACGTCACATGAATGCCTTCTTCTGCCTTATGAGCAAGCGCTCACACGTGAAGACTCCACCAGTGGCCTCTATTATGACTGCTCTGCCCACTTCCTATGGGTCGGAGAGCGCACTCGCCAGCTTGATGGTGCTCATGTGGAGTTCCTTCGAGGCATTGCCAACCCTCTTGGTATCAAGGTAAATATAATACTCAACATCTAGCAACTCCTGTTTGGCCTCTGCATTTGAAAGCTTGAAAGCTCAAGGTTTAGGCATTCTCTGAGAAATTTCTCCTCGTCCATTGTAATACAGGTTAGTGACAAGATGGACCCAGCAGAGCTTGTGCGGTTGATTGATATATTGAATCCTGAAAACAGGGCTGGAAGAATAACCATCATCACAAGAATGGGACCTGAAAACATGAGGGTGAAACTTCCACACCTGATACGTGCCGTCCGTGGGGCCGGCCAGATAGTAACATGGGTTACTGACCCAATGCATGGGAACACCATGAAGGCCCCTTGCGGACTCAAAACCCGCTCATTCGACAGGATTTTGGTAATTCTCTTTGCTTGCTATCTTATCTCCATGTTGGGCTATTTGCTTGTCTTTTTGTCAACAGTCTGTATTCTTTTTGAGTGAATAGTGACTAGTCGTTCTCTCTTTGTGGGGCCAGTTTGTCTATGCAGTGTGCAAGTGTGAGTTTACAAGGGACATGGTATATACATAGCTTCACTATACTGAGTGTTTTGGTCTCTAGAGTAAATAGTACAATATATCCATGAGACCATTCAATTGAAGTGAAAATTGCTTGAAAAGGTTGAAAGAGACTGATAAAGAAATTTTGCCCTAATCTATTGCTCTCTCATGGATCTTTTGGATATTCCTCGAATATTCTAGCCCCATTATATCTTTATAAATTCTGGTCGGATGTAGTGGTTTGGTCCTTCCAACTATCTATTTTACCATCCTTGTCACTCAGCAGCCAAAGATTAGGATAAAAGGTTGTTGGTTGTTGGCTTGTTGCTATCACTTATTACTTTTTAGTGCTTGGTAGGTGATAGTAGTGCTGAATACTTTCTATGCATCTAATGTCATACTGGAGAACAAGTAAATGAACTATTTTGATCGCTATGTTGTTCAAACCAGGCCGAGGTGCGTGCGTTCTTTGATGTCCATGAACAAGAAGGGAGCCACCCTGGAGGAGTGCATCTAGAGATGACCGGACAAAATGTTACAGAGTGCATTGGAGGGTCACGTACCGTGACATTTGATGATCTGGGCTCTCGCTACCACACGCACTGTGACCCAAGGCTCAACGCCTCACAGTCTCTGGAGATGGCATTTATCATCGCAGAGCGCCTTAGGAAAAAGAGGATTGCCTCGTCGCCCTTGTACACAAACCAGCTGGGTTCCATTCGTCTGTGAACTGTGATAAGTTCACTGATGAGGACTAAACGTTCGGTTTTGTTTTAGTTGTTGTAACAAATTTTGCTGTCATGTACTGGTAAACAAGACAACCTTTTGATTTCCGGTGTCATATATATAAATAAAATGCAAGTTACCTTCACCTTCTCTCCAATTCGTATAGCAGCTGTTCTAAATTTCCCCTCTTGAGAATTGCATTATACACTGAATCTATCTGGTAGGTTTATGCAGTTACTGAAGTTGATCATCGGTTGAAACATGAATGAACAGGCGATGGAAGACTGGTAGTATGACCATTCGAAGCAGGAATCTTGTACTTCTGCATTTGTCTTTCAAACCGTACCTCCGGTTTCTCTTCAAGGTTGTGGGTGATCAAAGAAGTCGTGTTGTGTGTATATAAAATATAAATATATGCGTGCCATGTAATACAGTGCGTATTCTGATTCATGAATGGACACTCACATTTATACAAAATCTGTGTATTATGGCTATGTTTGTTTTAGAAGCATATTCTCGTTAGGTTCGTTTTGAACTAGTGAAATTTTGATCGGGTCATCTTTTGTTATTGTGTTTCTTGAGGGTTTCATGCATTTGCACCGTACGTAGAAGATTTACACCGTAAGATTTATAACATGCCAGATTTTGAAATTAGGATCAGATGCTGGGTTACCAGGCCATTCAATTCCTTTCAGCAAAGAACTTGTTAAATCAAAACTAAAGGTGAGCTGTGCATCCTTGTTGACGACATCTTAATCCTATTGAGCCCACCCACCCCACCATGCCATCACAGTCCACGAGCACGAACTGAAATGCTGGCAGCCGCGAGGACCCCCGTCTCGCTCCACCACCGCATCGTCGCCGGCGGCCAGCGGGGGCGATGCGTCGGGGGAAGCGAAAGGAGGCGCGGTCGCGTGCTGTGCCGCCAGTTCGCGCAGGCGCTCGAGAGCCTCTGGAGGCACAGTCGCCAGACCCATCCTCCTGCCCCTCCCGCTGCCGGCACCACCACCAGCGGTGAGGCCAAACCCTTGCGGTCGCGGCAGCCTCCAGTGCTCGAGAACGCTGCCTTCGAAGAGTACTATAAGGTGTGGTGCCCATTTCGATTTCACATAGCTTTTTTCCTATCTATCGCATTGGCTGGTGCGATTGGAACTAGCGTTTGTTGAGATTGGAACTTTTTTGTTGCTGCAGTAATGACAAATGTGTTCATATATAAACAATCTTTCTGTATCATAGGCCTGCGGTTTAACTGATTTAACACTATGCACTCTTGTACTAGGTGGGTTTAGTCTTCATATTTAGAACTTAGAAGAGTTACAGTCTTTATATAAAAAAACTCCTTAGAGTTATAGTGTTGCGTAGAAAATGGCATGGTTTCAGGACCCTGTTCTTCTGGATGTGTGTGTGATGGCACTTGTATATTTGTTTGGGCAGGCTCAACAAATTGTCCGCAGGGACGAATGGGATGCCTTCATGAATGTCCTGCAGAAACCATTACCAGCGACCTTTAGGATCAATGCCTGGTAATGCTGATTACTCCAAATTGAAATCATGAATTGCCACTAAGGTCTTCATTTAGTTATCCGATTCCTTGGCTTGAGTAACTCCACATGGACCATTGTCATAAACGATAATCATGTTCTCTTGGAAGTGATGCCCATTTTTTCCTTCTGGTCCTGCGTCCAAAGCCTTTGGTTATCAAAGGCTGGCTGCTCCATGACTTGGATATCTGGTTAATCTGCCATTCAAATAGTGATGTGCTAGGGTTGTATTCAATAGTTTATTTGCAGTCTGCACTTTATGGTACTCCAATAAGGGACCTGTGCTTCTGATTTCTGAATTGCTCTTAGGAATGCATGTAAACCTGTACTTCTGAGTTAATAAAACTCATGCAGTTTTAGGGTAACTTCAAGTGTTTTTTTTAGATAAAGGATAAATTCAATATCCGGCCTCTACATCAAGGGACGTACACAGCCAAAGGGTAACTTCAAGTGTGCCATTAACAAACCTTACGGTGTAGCTACTGCAAAAGTTTATTCCATTAGGCAATATCATGGAATTCTCATGCATATTTGATACATGAACACAACAATTCATCTTTAACTAGTGCTTACCATGTAAGTTGAAGGTTTACATTTCTACTTTTTCTTTTCAGTTGCCAGTTTTATAAAGATATCTGCTCATAGTTGGAAAATGAATTTAGGCGATCTTTGGAGAGCGAGGTAGCCTTTTCTCTGTTGTCTATGAATTTCTCCTTATTCAGTCCTTGACACTTTCTAACGTATAATTAAAAACTCACTGCAAAGGTTAGTAGTGAGTATGGAGAAGATGCTATAACTCCCTTGCCTTGGTATCCATGCAATCTTGCATGGCATCTGAATTTCTCTCGGAAGGAATTGAGGAAAAATAAGGCACTCGAGAGGTAATTAATTGCAGCATGATGTTTAAGTCTTGCCATGAATTTGGGGTGGGGGTGGAGATTTCTTGCCTTTGCATCTGTGAATATATGGTAGGGATTTGGGGTGGGGGTGGAGATTTCTGAGATGGTCTTGAAGTGGGCTTCAAACTGGGTTGTGGGATGTCCAATAAGCATCATATACTGGCACTGCCGATTGGTGTAGTATCAGGTTAACCTAGGAATATGTGTTCCACAATTATGTTATTATCAAATTTCAGGAACATTGGCTTATATAGTATTGGTTCTTATGAGCAACAACCAGTTTTCCCAAAAGCTTAAGTCGTTATGGGGATGTCGGCAATATATTTCTTTTCACTTTCAAACTATAATTATTTGGAACAATTAATTTGTCTTTCTATCTATTAATTTATTGATTCACTCTTCTGTTCCAGTTTTCATGAGTTTCTAAAGCATGAGAGTGAGGTTGGTAACATAACTAGGCAAGAGGCTGTTAGCATGGTGGGCATCCTGTACCAATTTGGTGATAAATATTGTGATATTTTCACCTGCTCATCTTTGTTATCTTGTATTTAATTGTTTTTTTTACTCTTTAAGCCTTGTTTCAATGACTGAAATTTATTTCTACAGGTTCCGCCACTGTTTCTGAATATACAACCTGATCACCATATTCTTGATAGTATGTCCCCTGTGTTACTCTTCTCTCTTATCTTAAATATCCTGTGCTTCTCATAAAACCGGACTGTATCAACGGGTATTCTTTCTTTTTGATTAGTTGACAAAATACTCAAACAGTGAAGCCTCACAGGTATTTGTGTATCTTGTGCAGTGTGTGCTGCTCCAGGATCCAAAACTTTTCAGTTACTTGAGATGATTCATCAATCAAAAGAACAAATGCTACTTCCACGAGCATTGGTATGTTTCTCCCTCAGTTTCATGTGGCACTAAAACTATTGCTCTTATAACTCTGGCTGATTTTTGGAAATGAAAACTTAAAGTCATAATATTTGGTAGTATATAGTTTTGTTAGATGTAGCTAGTAGAACTATTTGTGTTGTAATTTCCAAAGACTTACGAGAAATGAATACATTTGTTATATTGGTATGGCCCAGGACCAACTGGGCCCAGTAAGAGGCTGATTCAGACCTGCTGTACTGTTAAGGGGTGAACGGTAACTTGTGTACTGTATGCTGTGGCGTTGGTGTGGTAAGAATGACCTAGAGCCTAGATGGTTAGGACGTCTATCTCCTGCACTACCTCTGCCGTGAAGTTATAGTCCCTATATATAGAGGCCCCATGTACCCTTTGCAACGTAAGCAGAAGTAGATCAAGGGCTTAGCCCATCTTTTCCGCGGTTCCACCCTTCACTTGGTTGTTGGCCTACTGGTCACCGTTTCTACCCTCTCTCTCACTTCTCCCCCAATCCCCCCTCCCTAACTGTGGTAATCTAAGTGCTAACATGTATATTCTCCCTTCCTCTTGTGAGACTGATTAGGTGATAGCCAATGATCTCAATATGCGAAGATGTGACCTCCTTATCCATAATACAAAGAGAATGTGCACCACCAACCTAATAGTAACAAACCATGAAGCAGAAAACTTCCCTGATTGTTCTCTTGCAAAGGATTATTCAGAATCATATAAAGGTCCCTGCAAACCACAAAGGTTAGAATTCGACCGCATACTTTGTGATGTTCCCTGTAGTGGTGATGGGACTATTCGCAAAGACCATGACATGTGGAGAAAGTGGTAATAACTGAACCTTTGTTTTGTCTTCTGCTCTATGCTTTCCTGTATTTATCCTCAGGCCGCAATATGTTATTGTTCTCCAGGAACTCAGGCATGGGTAACAAACTTCATCTTCTGCAAGTAAATATCGCAATGCATGGTACAAATCTGTTAATATTGATTTGCCACTGTGCTGGGGGTGATTTTGATTTTTCTTTCTAATTGAGTAATCATAGTATACCATGAGTTGTTAAACATACCTACCTGTGAATTTCTGCGGTGTTCTACTACATATGGTTTGAGAGCAAAATATATCATTTGAAGCTTTAAGACAGTATGCAATATCACAATTTTTATATATTTCTCAAGGTATTGCGTTACTTAAAGTGGGTGGAAGGATGGTCTATTCGACCTGTTCAATGAATCCTGTTGAAAACGAAGCTGAGGTATCTATTGTAGTTTCTTACCTTCAACTGTTGGACATAAAGCTGTTATTTTCTTGTGATTTCTAGCCTAGAAATGAGCAAAATATCTGCATTGTTGAAGGCCTTCTGGAGTACTTTAGACACACAGTTTTGGGTGCCTTATTGGCTGGTCGTTTAATAATGCAATTATGGTAGCTTCTACAATCCAAAATGATGTCTGGGGAAATTCGATTTGTATGCATACAGGCTCATGCCACTGCATTTATGAGGCAGCTTAAGCACAAGCCACAATCTTAACTGTTCGAAGATCTGTAGAGGAATTTTGAAGAATTCATATGTTATTTGCTTTGGTGTCATTTTCAAATCTTAACTCTGCATGGTTACCTTTCCTTTAGGCTGCTGCGTACAGATACCATTTGCTATTCATTTTTTTTACATTTGTTTGCAATATGTGTGCTGTAACCTGAATTCGCTTTGCAAGTTGTTCATGTATCTCATAATCATATAGCTCCTTCGAAGAAGTGGAAACTCTGTTGAACTGCTTGATGTTTCTAGCGAGCTACCTGAATTGGTCCGGCGTCCTGGGCTTAACACTTGGAAGGTTTGTGTGCTTATATCTATATCAAGGTTGACCCCTTGGTTACTGTCTTTTGTATGTGTTGTATCTAATAAGATTGCTCATTCTTAATTACAATTTTTACCCTGGTTAGGTGTGTCTGGATTCACGATTACGACACTCAACATACTATACCAATGGCTTTAGTTTCGTTATGATTGCTTAGTTTACTAATTATCTTTTTACATGGAGAAATTAATTAAGCATGTCAGCACAGGTCTCATTTTTTACTCTCTTGAAGTATAGATACTTATCACTTTTGATTGACCACTTTATTTATCTTGTTCGTGATTCCTGAAATGTTTTCCCAAAATGCCGCTATGTATTCTGTCTATACCATCTACTTTGGTTCCCCTTTTTTATACGTGTGATAACTAGGAGCACTTTGGTCCAATTGACATCACAGTTGTTTTAATTGGTTTATGTGTGTTGGTTGAAGTTGGCAATTATTTGTAAGCAGAGGAACTATAGTTGTCTCTTGTTTGTAGAATTATGATTGTTTCTAGAATAAACCTTTTTTTCCATCTCAGTGCTTTAGTCAAACAGTTACTCCCTATTTGACAATGTACAATACATAATCATGGTGCCGAAGATCTTATCCTTCTATTCTGGTGATCCCAGTGGTTCCTTTCTGACTCTTGCAGGTACAAGATCGAGAATCTTGGTTTCAGAGTCACAATGAAGTTCCACACAATAGGAAGAATGTACTATTGCCATGCATATTTCCTGCAAGTAATAGCACCGAGGAAAGCCATACTATGTGTGGTAATATTGAAGTGAACATGGATAATATGTGCAGCTTCTCAAGAAATATTAACATTGAAGAAATGGAAAAAGTTAATCATCATATGGATGGAGTTTCTATCAGTCCCAATAAAATTTTGGATTGCACTTCTAACATTGTGAGTTCAAAATTTCCATTGCATCGGTGCATGAGGATTGTTCCTCATGACCAAAACAGTGGGGCATTTTTCATCGCAGTTCTTCATAAATTGTCTCCCTTGAATGGTAATATCTCTTTCTTTTTGATGATTCCACTCAAAACCTTTCATGTATGTTTGCATCATTTAATCTTATGTGCTTATATGCATAATTAGTACTAACACTGTATGCTTGAATGGTCCACATACTTTCAGGCAGTCAGATAAAGGGCACTAAAATTCAGCACACATTTGGAACAGACAGGATTATGCAATTTCAGAAAAAGCCTGAGCCAGAAACAAGACCCTATGAAACTATTTTGAGATGCCAACAGCACAATGTTTCTGAAGTCGATGACACTGAAGTGCTGGGTAGGCGACAGAATTTAAGCACAGGTAGCCAAACTTCAAAGGATAAGGAGTCAACTGAAGTTGAAATGGTTTTCAGTGATGTAGAAAGCACTCAAGCAGAGTCAGGAGATAGAATGAAGTTGCAAAAGCAAAGCAGGTGGAAAGGGGTTGATCCTGTCGTATTTTTGAACGATGAAGCGCTGATAAAGAGTATAATATCCTTCTTTGGCATCAAGGAATCATTCCCACTCGAAGGTCATCTGGTGACTAGAAGTACTGATAATGCAAGGAGAATCTATTACGTCTCTGAATCAGTTAAGGAGATTTTGGAGCTGAATGCAGAAGTTGGTGGGCAGCTCAAGATAGCTTCACTTGGTGTTAAAATGTTTGTAAGTATAAAGTGCTCTAAACACATGGTGTTCCTTACTGATTCAAGATTTCTTAGGAACATTCAACAGTGGAAGAACATACATATTTTACTCAAACTTTGAGGTACTCTGTTCTCTTTCAGGAAAGGCATAGATCGAAGGATGCCTGTCCATGTGCATATAGGTTGTCTTATGAGGGATTATCGCTACTGCTTCCATACATCAGCAAGAGAATACTATATGCATCCCCACTTGACTTCCACCGCCTTTTATAGTACCGAAGCGTAAACTTCGCTCATTTTCCCGACATCAGATTTGGTGAACAAGCTGTGTCCTTGACGCTCGGTTGCTGTGTTGTAGTGTTACTTGAAGGTAGCGCTATGCCCTATCTGAATATAAAAGAAACCATGACTTCTTCATTATCTAACTTTCCCTAGTATTTCAGGGCATAAGCATGCAGATGCCATTTGTAAGGATAAGGATCCCTCCACAATTGCCATTGTTTGCTGGAGAGGGAAGGGGACCATGAACGTTATGGTTTCTCCCTCGGATACGAAGGATCTCCTTGAAAGGATGGTCTATCGCTTTGGCCTTAAAGCCACATGTGCAGAGGAAGATAAGAGATCTTGTGAAGGTTAATTGAGTAGACCAGAGGAGATGATAGCAACGTGGAGATTCAAGGCTGACAATCAAGAACCTCTCCTTCACACCATGCTATTGGCGGGTGTTGAAAGAGTAATATAGGCGATACAAAGAGGTATCCCACTGATTTTCATTCTGAAGTTATGTGCTAATCACATGTTGGAACTTGTTGAAGAATCATGACCCTAGTTGGTTTCGGTGATTAACGACAATTAGCGATTATTATGGCTAACGTGTGTTTTGCAGAGGCTATGCGTAGCTTAGCCATAGTGATCAACATGAATGGGCTTTAGTAGGTCATCACTTAGCCCTCAAGATGGATATCGTTTCGGATTTCAAAGAGACATGATGAAGACCCTAGAATGATAGGCTAAGTGCCATAAGGTGATGAAGGGCACTTAGAAGTAGATAGGGCTTTTATTTGATCTTTGACCGGGTTGAGACTAGTAGCTTGACTTAGGAAAGCTTCATGAACTAGGTGTGGTGCACACTTGTATTCCTTAGCTCTAAGCAAGCCTATGGTGACCGTAAGATAGCCTAGAACATCTTCCATATTCATCGCGGCGAAAAACAAAGTTGAGAGGCCTGTTTTCTGGGCGACGGACGCTCCTGACGGAGGCGTCGGACGCTGCCCGTCACGTCGGACAAAGGCGTCGGACGCTGGGTGGTTGAGTCCACAGCGTCCGTCGGCCTACCAGTGGCCATGTGTTTCTGGCTATGTTTTTCAGGGTCCGACGGACGCTGTCCGTCGGCCAGGCGTCGGACGCTTGGAGAGCGTCCGTCGGCCTTACAGTGAGGATGTTTTTCAGCTCGAGCTAGAGTATAGCGTCGGACGCTGGGAAGAGCGTCCGTCGCCCCTGTGACGGAGCGTCCGTCGCTGGAAAATCCTGTCAGAGTTAGCCGTTGGGCAGGGCGTCGGAGCGTCCGTCGCCCAAACTTTGTGTAGAACTAGCCGTTGGGGCATGCGACGGAGCGTCCGTCGCCAACTTAAGTTGTCAGCCCGAGCTAGTTTTCTGAGGGGCTATTTATAGCTCCCTACACTTCTCTCCCACCTTGCCTTTGCTCATTTGAGTTGCTGAGTTTGTTGAGAAGGTTGGAAGAGAGCAAGAGCCCTAGAGTGAGAGATTGATTCGCGAATCCATCCATCCTCTCCTCTAATTCATCCAAGAGTTCAAATGTGCATCCTCTAGTTGTGAAGCTTGAGTGAGTCAAGCGAAGATCGAGGCTTGTTGCTCTTGGTGATCGACATCACCTAGACGGTCCGGTGGTGCTTGGAGGAAGGTGATCGCCAGAGGATTGTTGGCGGCCCTTCTTCATCAACGTTGTGATCGGTTGTGGGCGATTCACCGAGCCGGAGTGGTGAAGAATCAGCCCGTAGAGAGCACTCATCCCTTGTGCGGGATTGAGGGGGAGCAGTACCTTGCCAGGTGCTCCAACGAGGACTAGGGGGGAGTGTCGACTCCTCGATACCTCGGCAAAACATCGCCGTGTCAAGCATCTCTTTCCCTAGCTCTTTCTTACCGTATTACTTTCCGCACTTGTCTTTCAATTCATACTAGAATTGTGTATGAAGTTTTCGCTTTCAATTGACTTGCTATCGCTTTCTAGCTAGGACACACAAGCGGTATGCACTAGTGGGTTAATTGGCTCTTTATAGGTTTAATTCTTGTTTAGAAATTAAAAAGAGCCCAATTCTTTTTCGTGGCATTTGCAAGGATGTCTTCAACCGAGTGCGTAATGCCAAAGACGCATTTGAGTTGTGGACCACTATTTGTTCTCTTCACGAAGGCACAAAGAGTGAGCGTGAGGAACGCTATCACTTGGTCATGGCTAAGCTCAATTCTTTTTCCATGCAAGAAAATGAAAATGCAAATGAAATGTACTCACGTTTTAACACTATTGTAGAAGAATTGAATGCGCTTGGTCTCAACCAAATGGCATCGGCTGATGTGGTGCGTAAGATTCTTTGTGTTTTGCCCATTGAGAAGTATGGACACATCGTCACTGTTCTTCACCAAGGGGACCTCTCCGCCGCTACACCAACAAATCTTGGGCAAGATCAATGCCCATGAGATGTACATGAAGATTGATGATAGTGGCTCTTCTTCCTCCTCCGAGAAGAAAGAAAAAGAGAAGGAGGAGAAGAAGGACTTGGCACTCAAGGCATCCTCCCGGGAGAAGTACAAGATGTAAATTGTGTATGAGAGTGCAAGTGATGAAGAGGATGATGATGATCTCGCTCTCATGGTAAAAAAGACAACAAAGATGTTGAAGAGGCTAAACAAGAATGGATTCAAGTTTGACTCAGAAGAAGAAATTCTTCACAAGCTCTTCAAGAAAGCCTCTCTCCAAGATGGATTGTTACAATTGTGACAAACTTGGACACTTGGCTCATGCTTGCCCCGAAGAGAAGAAAGACAAGTACAAGAATAAGAAATTCAACAACAAGTTCAAGTACAACAAGGGCAACAAAGATGAGTCAAGTGATGAGGAGAAGAAGGATGACAAGCCATTCATGAAGAAGAACTTCAACTTCCACAAGAAGAAGAAGGATGGCAAAGCCTACATTGTTGGTGATTGGCTCACCGACATTGAAGACACAAGTGACTCATCCGGAGACGAGAGTGAAGATGAGAAGGTGGCCGCCTGGTGATTGGGTCATCCTCTACACACATATGCTTCATGGCTAAAGGTGATAAGAAGGTACAAAAAGAGGATAGTGATGATGAGGCTAACTCTAGTGATGATAGTGGTGATGAGTTTGAGGCACCTTCCTATGATGAGCTAATTGTGATTTGCAACAAATATACTAAGCTCATTAGAAAGTATAAAGCTAAAAGTGAAACACTAGATAAAGCCAACGATAACTTGCATGCTAAACTTGATGACTTGTCTAGTGCTAATTATGATTTGAAGCTTGAGAACAAATTTCTCTCATCTAGCACTAGGGAGCTAAAAGCCTCACTCAAGCAAGCTAATGAGAAACATAATAAGCTTGAGAGGTCAACACAAGAGCTCCATATAAGATACAACTTGCTAAAAGATGACTACAACCAAGTTAGAAATGAACATGACACACTTGTGATAGCTAACGAATTGCTTACAAATGATCTTGCTACACATGTTGCTATTAACCGGTTGTTAAGTGTCATATAGCTACTTCTTATGAGGACTTGCTTGATGAAGTTGCTAGTGAGCAAAATGCTAAGTGTAAGGGCAAGAAGGTAGTTGAGGCCGAAAAGTATGATGACTATGTGAAGATGAGACAAGAGAATTCCAAGCTCAAGGAAGAGCTAATCAACCTCAAGACAAACAAGTCATTCATCATCAAGTCGGCCAAGCAAAATGACAAAGATACAATCACCTTGATCAACTCACTCAAAGAAGAGAATGCAAAGCTCAAGGTTGAGAAGATCAAGCTTGCAAGTGGAATGGAGAAGTTCACCAAGGGCCACAACCTCCAAAGTGAGCTCTTGATGAACACTATCATGAAGACCGACAAGTCCGACATTGGGTTCAAGGAGAACCAAATCATGAAAGTCAAGGTCAAGATAGAAGCTAAGAACTACTACAAGAACAAGGTCATGAGGAACAACTATGACACACCAAAGCCCAAGCCCAAAAAGTGCTTTGGATGTGGTCAAGAGGGTCACTTTGAATTCCAATGCAAGACTCCACCTCCCAAGACCTTGCCCAAGCACACAAGGCCTTTTGCGCATGATGCACACTTCATCATCAATAAGGACTCCAAGGGTAGACTCCAAGTTCTGTTTCTCGGTCCTAAGATAAAGAACAAGCCCAAAGTGCAATGGGTTGCTAAGGAGTTGGTGGACAAGGCTATGGGACCTCGCCAAGTGTGGGTTCCCAAACAACAAGCTTACTTCAAGTTGTGTCGGGTACGAAGGTAAGGGGTACCCTAAACCTTTCAATAAATTAACGCTAAACATAGCAACCATTTTTAAGGCAAGGATCAGCCTACTGTTCGGTAAGACACGGCCCATCAATCGAGGGCCCCCGCTACACCGACCGCGGAAACCAGCCACTGGCCCCGGCTCTACCTCGACGACGGACGAGGGGTCCGACGAACGACTCCCCGGCTCTACCTCGACGACGGACGAGGGGTCCGACGAACGACCCCCCGGTTCTACCTCGACGACGGACGAGGGGTCGGACGAACGACCCCCGGTTCTACCTCGACGACGGACGAGGGGTCGGACGAACGACCCCCCGGCTCTACCTCGACGACGGACGAGGGGTCGGACGAACGACCCCCCGGCTCTACCTCGACGACGAACGAGGGGTCGGACGAACGACCCCCCGGTTCTACCTCGACGACGGACGAGGGGTCGGACGAACGACCCCCCGACCTCTACCTCGACTTCGACCCCCTCAACCTGTCGACGCCTCGACCTTCCAAGCGCCGTCGACGGACGAGGGCTCGATTGACCCAACCACTCCGGCATGGGTAAAAGTAAAACCACCTGACGACATGGGCGCCTGCGTCCACTGTCAAATCCGCCAACTCCCCGTCTAGTCCCCGACTCCTGACGACTGTGCCGCCACTGCCGCCACTACGCAAGTACGGACTTCTACAGTACCCCTCGGAAAGTGAACAGTGCGACCCTCGACGACGGCTTCGGGAACGTGACAGAATCATGCGGGGCTCGACCCCCCCTCGACCGAGGGCTCGACCCCCTCCTCTTCAACAACTCCGGTACGGAAGACGTCCCATCTGCCCCGTCCCGCTTCGGCCAGGGGACTTCTACTGATGCCACGACCGGGGACGCCTGAAGGACGGGAAGACCACGCCGTCACAGTGCTCGATGTCTCTTCGCCAACACTGTGCCGTGGATGCGCCGCCCATACTTCTACTATTAGGACCCTGTACCCTCGAGTCTCCCCCTTGGTCTATAAAAGGGGGACGCCGAGGTAGATGAAAGGGGGGCTCTGGTCAGAGACTTCTTTTTCCAGGTTTCTCTTTGAGGACTCCAATCCGACCTTGGTTCTCAAGGACCCTAGACCACACCACACACACAGACGCTCGATCGACCCCTCGGGTGGCCGACTCCGTGTAACACTGCTTGTACCCCCCCTGTACGAGCACGCTTTGGGTGCGAGATAATACAAGTCATCCTCCCCGCTGGACGTAGGGCCTTCTTTGCCCGAACCAGGATAAATCTTGTGTCCATCTTGCATCACGTCTGAGAGAGGGAGCACGCGATATACAAATTTACTCGTTGGTGGTCTTGACCCCCGGGTCATAACACCGACAGTTGGCGCGCCAGGTAGGGGGATTCGCGTGTCGATCAACTCCGAACTACTCTCTCAGATGGATTCCACCATCCCACCGTTCCCGTTCAACACCGTCATCTGGTTCGGCAGTCTAGGGTTCGTTTCTACGGACCAGGGCGACTTCATAGTCTTCCCCTCCGCCCGTGGCGTAGACGTCAGCAGTTCCGCTGCACCGGAGCCAGCTAGGATCAGACGACGGCCCCTCCGCTTGCGACTCTGGCCTGCGATCAGGAGGAGGCGCGAGCGACTTCGACGCGCTCGCCGTCGTGCGAGCTCTGGGGTGCCGGATACCGTTCCCTCGGTCCCAGCTGGCGACACGGCCCCCTCTCCCAGGGGTCCGCTTGACCCACGCTTGTGGGCCGAGGGCAGGCGTCTTCCCGAGTGGGACTTCGACTCTTCTGCGTCATCGTCCCCGGAGGCTCCCGTGGCTTCTCCGACACCTACGACCCCGTCACCACCGCGCGACCCGTTCCCGTACGGGCTCCGCAACAGCGCCGGGCTCTACTCTGCTTTCGCAGGGCAGCGAGTGCGTACCTACGACAAGTCTCCATGGACGCCGTCGTGGGCGACGATCGATCCCGTCACTACCCCTTCACTGGGCGAGCCAGAGCTGCCCCGTACGTGGGGCACGTTACGACGGCGCCTGGAGGAGGAGGAAACAGCCAGGCTCTTCCCCACTTCTACCACGCCGACTTCGACTCGGACTCTCCCGACGAGGGTTACGACTCCACTCGGGAGTGCTTCCATCTCGACGAGCAAACCGTCCTTCAGGACGACGTCGACGACACAACGGACACCGAAGAAGGGAGGGGTGCCAACGCCACGCCACCTCGAGACGCCGTCCCCCCAAATCCCGATAGAGCCGATCCACCCCCCGACGTCCAGGTTACGCAGGTCCGAGAGCTCCTCGGCAAGCTCGAGGAAGAGCGCCTGCGTCTTCAGCAGCTTGAACATGCCCTCGAGCGGGATCGAGGGCGTCCTCAGGGTGGAGGAGCTCGTGAGCGGGCCCGGGAGGTCCATCGGCAGATCGTCGAGGAGGGGAACGCCGAACCCCGAGTCTTCAACCGCGCCAGTCAAAATGTCGTAGCAGCCGCGATGCTGCTCCGCGACATGCCGGCGCCATCGACCCCCCAGGCACAACGTATTAGGGAGGAAATCCAGGGGCTACTCCAGACTGCGGCCGTCCAGCAGGCGGAGAGCTCGGCCTCGAGGCGTCGAGGGGCTGCCTCTGAGCGGCAAGCAGCGCCCCCTCGACAAAATCGGGAAGCCTCTGTCCACCAGAACAAGGCGCCCCAGGGCCAGGTCGAGCCACGACCAGTCCGGGAACGCCTCGTCAACGACCTCCCCCCTCGAGTGAACAATCGACGTCGATACGGCGACGCCGAGGCTCGAGGCTACAGCGCTCACCGAGGCGGGCGCTACGACAGCGACGAAGATCGATGCCGGTCTCCGGAGCCACCGGGGCCTCGAGTCTTCGGAAGGACTATCCGGCGGGCCTCCCTGCCAGTACACTTCCGTCCACCCACCAGCCTGATCAAATACAACGGCGAAACCAAGCCGGAGCTCTGGCTTGCCGACTTCAGGCTGGCATGCCAGCTGGGGGGAGCCAAAGATGACCTCGTCATCATCCGACAACTCCCATTGTTCCTCTCCGACACCGCTCGAAGGTGGCTCGAGGAACTACCCCCGGACTTGATCCAGGACTGGTCCGACCTGGTTCGGATCTTCGAGGGCAACTTCAAGGGCACCTACGAGCGGCCGGGCAACTCCTGAGACCTTCGCGGCTGCAAGCAGAAACCAGGAGAGACCCTCCGCGCCTTCACCCGACGATTCTCGAAGCAGCGTACCGCACTGACTCACATTTCCGACCACGAGGTCATCACGGCGTTCATCGCCGGGACAACCTGCAAAGAGTTGGTGCGGGAGCTGGGGCGAAACATCCCCAAGACCGCCAACGAGCTCATGGACGTCATCGCCAACTACGCGGCTGGCGAGGAGGCCGTTGGCGCATTCTTCCAGATTCCCCCAGCGAAGGAGGAGGGCAACGCGGACGAACCCAGGGGCTCGGACGATGGGCCCAAGAGAAACAAGGGGCCCAGGAGGAACAACGACGGCAACGGCGGCCAGAAGAAGAAGAAGAAGAAGAACCAACGGGGCCGGCGTGTCGTCGAGCCAAACGTCGAGCAGGACGACGACCCCGACGACCTTGTCGCTGCAGCGGACAAGCGGAAGCCTCGAGGGCCCCCTCCCGACGGGGGCGTCTTCGACAAAATGCTGAAAGAGCCTTGCCCCTACCATATGGGGCCGGCCAACCACCGCCTCGAGGATTGCCGCATGCTTCGAAGGCACTTCGTCCCTCCTGGTCCCAGGAGAGATGACGGCAAGGAAGACCCGCCCTGTGACGTCCAAGTCAGGGACGATGTTCAAAAGGGAGGCTTCCCCGAGATCCACGACTGCTACATGATCTACGGGGGACCCTCGACCCGCCTCACCACGCGCCAACGCAAGAGGGAGCGTCGAGAGGTCTTTTCCGTTCGGGCCCAGGCCCCACGGTACCTCGACTGGTCCCACACGCCGATCACCTTCGATCAGGACGACCACCCCGAGCACATCCCGAACGCAGGGGTTTACCCGCTCGTCGTCGACCTGATCATCCTCAACACCCGCCTCAGCAAGGTGCTCATGGACGGGGGGAGCAGCCTCAACATCATCTACGCCGAGACCCTCGACCTCCTGGGGATCCCGAGGACCATGCTCCTGCCCAGCGCGGGGGGGTTCCACGGAATCGTCCCGGGGAAGAAGGCACTCCCAATCGGCCGCGTCAAGCTACCGGTCTGTTTCGGCGTCCCCTCGAACTTCCGAAAGGAAGAGCTGACCTTCGAGGTGGTCGCGTGGCGAGGCACCTACCACGCCATCATCGGTAGACCGGGGTACGCCAAGTTCATGGCGGTCCCGAACTATACCTACCTCAAGCTCAAGATGCCGGGGCCCTCGGGGTCATCACCGTCGACACCTCCTACGAGCACGCATACGACTGCGACGTCGAGTGCGTGGAAAAAGCCGAAGCCCGTGAGGATTCTGCTATCCTCGCGGCCCTCGACGACTTGTCCGGAGAGATCCCCGACCCCAAGCGCCACGCCGGCAACTTCAAGCCGGCGGAAGACACGAAGACCATCCCGCTCGACCCCGGCCTCAAGGACGGGAAGGTGCTGACGATCAGTGCCACCCTCGAGCCCAAATAGGAAGCCGTGCTCGTCGACTTTCTCCGAGCGAACGCCGACGTGTTCGCATGGAGTCCCTCGGACATGCCGGGCATCCCGAGGGAAGTTGCCGAGCACTCCTTAGACATCCGAGCCGGGACCAAACCGGTGAAGCAACGCCTACGCCGCTTCGACGAGGAGAAGCGCAGGATCATCGGGGAGGAGGTCGACAAGCTTTTGAAGGCCGGATTCATCAAGGAGGTACATCATCCCGAGTGGTTAGCTAATCCCGTGCTTGTAAAGAAAAAGAATGGGAAAGATAGGATGTGTGTAGACTACACCAGTTTAAATAAAGCATGTCCTAAAGTTCCTTTTCCTTTACCTCGCATCGACCAAATAGTAGACTCCACTTCGGGATGTGAAACCCTTTGCTTCCTTGATGCGTACTCCGGCTACCACCAAATAAAGATGAAGGAGTCCGATCAGCTCGCGACCTCTTTCATCACCCCTTTCGGCATGTTTTGCTACCTCACAATGCCCTTCGGCTTGCGGAACGCCGGGGCCACCTACCAGCGATGCATGCTTCGCATCTTCGGGAAACACATAGGGCCAATCGTCGAGGCCTACGTCGACGACATCGTGGTCAAGTCCAGAACCGTCGGAAACCTAGTCGGCGACCTTGAGACCGCGTTTGGGTGTCTCAGGACTAACCGCATAAAACTAAATCCGGAGAAGTGTGTCTTCGGGGTCCCTCGAGGCATGCTCCTAGGGTACATAGTTTCCCAACGCGGCATCGAGGCCAATCCCGAGAAGGTAACCGCCATCACGAGGATGGGCCCGATCAAAGACCTCAAGAGCGTGCAAAGGGTTACTGGGTGCCTTGCCGCCCTCAGTCGCTTCATCTCGAAGCTCGGAGAAAAGGCCCTGCCCCTTTATCGACTCCTGAAGAAGACGGAACACTTCGCGTGGACCGCCGAAGCCGAGGAATCCCTCTCGAGGCTCAAGGCCTTGCTCACCTCGCCCCCGGTCTTGGTCCCTCCGAGCCCGGCCGAGCCCCTCCTGCTTTATGTCGCGGCAACTACGCAAGTAGTCAGCGCGGTCATAGTAGTCGAGAGGGAGGAAAAAGGACACGCCCTGCCGGTTCAAACGCCTGTCTATTTCGTGAGCGAGGTCCTTTCCGAGACCAAGACAAGGTATCCCCACATCCAGAAGCTGTTGTACGCGGTCGTCCTCACTCGGCGGAAGCTCAAACACTATTTCCTGGGCCATCCGGTCACTGTGGTTTCAACTTTCCCCCTCGGGGAGATAATCCAGAACCGGGAGGCATTGGGAAGGATCGCCAAGTGGTCCGCCGAAATCATGGGGGAGACCCTCTCCTACGCCCCTCGGAAGGCTATCAAGTCTCAGGTACTGGCAGATTTCGTCGCCGAATGGACCGACACCCAACTACCCCCGGCGCAGGTGCAGAGCGAGCTCTGGGTCATGTACTTCGATGGATCACTGATGAAGGCAGGAGCAGGCGCAGGATTGCTATTCGTATCACCCTCAGGGGTCCATATGCGATATGTCATCCGCCTCCACTTCCCCGCCTCCAACAACGTCGCCGAGTACGAGGCCCTCGTCAACGGCCTGCGCATCGCCATCGAGCTCGGGGCCCGACGCCTCGACGTGCGAGGGGACTCTCAGTTGGTGATCGACCAAGTAATGAAAGACTCGAGCTGCCACGATCCTAAGATGGAAGCCTACTACAAGGAGGTTCGAAAGCTCGAGGACAAGTTCTATGGCCTCGAGCTCAACCACGTAGCCCGTCGGTACAACGAGGCTGCCGACGAGCTGGCCAAAATTGCGTCTACTCGAGGGACGGTCCCCCCCGACATCTTCTCGAGGGATCTGTACACACCGTCCGTCGACCTAGGCTCGGGGGCTCCCGCCCTCGAGCAAGGGGTCGACCCACCCCCCTCGACCGATCTCCCCTCGGGCGGGGGAGAGGTCATGGAGATCGACGGGGCCGTCACAGTGCCAAACCCTCCGACGGATTGGCGCGCACCCTACCTCGAGTACCTGACGCGAGGCGAACTCCCGGAAGACCGCACGGAAGCTCGTCGAGTAGCTCGACGTGCCAAAACCTACGTCCTGTACGGGGACAGCCGCGAGCTATATCGACGCAGCCCGTCGGGTGTGCTCCAACGCTGCCTCACCCTCGAGGAGGGGAGGGCACTGCTGAGGGACCTACACTCGGGGGCTTGCGGCCACCACGCGGCGCCCAGAACCCTGGTAGGAAGTGCCTTTCGACAGGGCTTCTACTGGCCCACGGCAGTCAACGACGCCACCAAACTCGTTCGATCCTGCCAAGGATGCCAATTCTACGCCAGGTAGACTCACCTACCCGCCCAAGCCCTTCAGATGATACCCATAACTTGGCCGTTCGCAGTATGGGGGCTCGACATGGTCGGTCCCCTGAAAAGAACCAAGGGTGGGCACACTCACCTTCTCGTGGCTGTCGACAAGTTCTCGAAATGGATCGAGGCTCGGCCCATCGCCAATATCCAGTCTCGGCAAGCCGTGCTATTCTTCACCGACATCATCCACCGCTTCGGGGTCCCCAACATCATCATTACCGACAATGGCACGCAGTTCACCGGCCAAAAGTTCCTGAACTTCTGTGACGATCACCACATCAGGGTGAATTGGTCTGCAGTTGCCCACCCTCGAACTAACGGTCAGGTCGAGCGTGCCAACGGCATGGTTTTGCAGGGCCTCAAGCCAAGGATCTTCGACCGGCTGAACAGACATGGAAAGAGATGGGTCGAAGAGCTGCCCGCTGTGCTATGGAGTCTCCGAACGACACCGAGTCGAGCTACGGGGTTCTCCCCGTTCTTCTTGGTCTATGGGTCCGAGGCCGTCCTCCCCACCGACCTCGAGTACGGGTCCCCTCGACAGAAAGCCTACATCGAGCAAGCCAACACAGTAGCCCGAGAGGACTCCCTCGACCAGCTCGAGGAAGCTCGTGACATGGCCCTGTTCAAGTCGGCCCAGTACCAGCAGACGCTACGACGCTACCACGACAAGAACGTGCGCAGAAGGGACCTCAACGTCGGCGACCTCGTTCTGCGCCGTCGACAGAGCAGCAAGGGGCGTCACAAGCTGACACCACCTTGGGAGGGACCCTTCATCGTGGCAGAGGTGCTGAAGCCTGGCACTTACAAACTGAAGAACGAGAAGGGAGAGCTCTTCACCAACGCGTGGAACATCCAACAGCTACGTCGCTTCTATCCCTGAGGCCCCAGGGCCTTGTACATTTCCGCATTTATGTACAAATTCTCGAATGAATAAAATGTTCTCGAAACACATTTCACGTTCGTTCGTAGCTCGAAGGTAGCCTCGACTTTGCCTCAGCAAAGTCGAGCTCCCCTCGGGGGCTGACAGGAGGGCACCCCCTCCTAAGTCCCCGAAAAACCCGTACGTTTTTTCAAAACTCGACCCTCCCCCTCGTTCTTTCCCTCGAGTACGCTTCTCAACTAAGTAAAGGCGCCTCGAGCTCCCTAAGGGTCGAGGGTTCCGTCGAGTCAGGGACCCACCTACGCCCCAGGGCTACGGTATCCTTACTCGCCTCCCCCCTTCCAGGGATACGAGCGTGCGTCGAATACTTAAGTTCACAAGCGTCGACTCAGGCAAAGAAAAGCAGAGAGAGATCGAGAAGTAGAAACAACTGAGACGAGCCCGTCCACAGCACTAAGGTAGCCTCGACTTTGCCTCAGCAAAGTCGAGCCTCCCTCGGGGGCTAACAGGGGGGGCATCCCCCTCCTAAGTCCCCAAAAAACTCGAACGTTTTTTCGAAACTCGACTCTCCCTCTCGTTCTTTCCCTCGAGTACGCGTCTTAACTAAGTAAAGGCGCCTCGAGCTCCCTAAGGGTCGAGGGTGTCGTCGAGTCAGGGACTCACCTACGCCCCAGGGCTACGGTACCCCTACTCGCCACCCCCCTTCCAGGGATAAGAGCGTGCATCGAACACTTAGTTCACGAGCGTCGACTCAAGAAAAGAAAAGCAGGGAAAGCTCGAAAAAGTGAAATTAACTCTGTGCACATCGATCAAAACACATTATATACAAAATGCCCTCGGGGGCTTGGCATTGTGTCGGTACATTGGCCTAACTATTACATGGACCTTTTTGTCCAGATATGGCTCGCAGGCCCGCGACCACCCGTCGACATCTCCCGACGACTACTCATCCGCCGAGGGGATCACGTCGGGCTCAAAGAGTTTCGCCAGCTGACCTCCGGGCACCTCCGCGTGGTCCATCAGCTCCTGACACCTCGCGTCGTTCTGCTCCTCGGTCAGATCCGGGTCGGTGGCGAACCCGTCGACAACGAGGTTGAGATCCACGTCGTAGAAGGAGTTGACAACCGCGAGGGCCCGCTTCACCCCCACATGCAGGGCGGCTCGGACGTTCTCCGTCACCCCCCGCGTCATGGCGTAGAAGCGGCGCAGCAGGGATTCCCCCGAGTGTCCCCCTCGACCTCCGGCTCCGGCTCGACCGAAAGGTCGTCGCAGAAGGTGTTGATGGCCGCCGAGAGCGTCGTGTTGAGGTTCACCTCGGTGCTCAGCAGGCCCTGAAGATTGTCCAGATCCTTTTGAGCGCGGGCGTTCTCCTCCGCAAGCTCTGCCGAAACAAGCACATAACGATCAAAACCCGAAAGCAGAAAAAGGGTCGAGACAGGACAGACCCCGCAAACACCCGAAACACTCACCTTGGGCCTGCACATCCAAGGCGGAGTAGGCCTGCTCGGCCTCCTCGAGCTGATGGTCGACGGCGTCAAAATCAGAGGACTGGTCCCTGACTTGGGCCTCGAGACCCTCGATGGTCTTGTATGCCTCCCCGAGGGCCTCCTTCTGCTTCATCGCCACCATGCCCAAGGAGGTCGCGCGGGTCCGAGCCTTCTCCTCCGAGGCGGCCAGAGCGTCGCGCTCGCGGGAGAGGGCGTCGAGGTCTCCCCTCAGCCGGGCGGCCTCCTCCGTGGCCTTGCGCTGGGCCTCGACGGCGGCATCCCGCTCCTGCCCAACGGCGATGGTCGACCGAAGGGCATCATCGAGCTTCGCCTGCGCTGACGACAAGGCCTCACGGGCTTCCTTCTGGACAGCCTCGTAGCCGGCCCTCGCGTAGGCGACCCTCGACTCGGCATCCTTCTGGATAGTCGCCGCCTCCGCCTTTGCACGAGCGGCCTCACCCGTCGCCTTCTCCAGAGAGGCGTGGAGGGTCGAGAGCTGCCCCTGTACCCGGAGAATGTACTGGGACTTCTCGTACGACCTCACCCGCAGCGACTGACAGGGATAAAGACGAAGATCGTCAACAAATGGCAACCATGCAGTGCAAAGTACAATCTAAGGTAGAACGGAACCTACCTCCATTCCCTCGCGTATGTCCGCGGCGGCGACCTCCGCAGCGCGACGTACCGAGTGCTCGAATAAAGCCCGGTACTCCTCGACGTTCTCCCACCGTCGAAGCTCGGACTGGTCGTCGAGCGTGAGGAAGAGTCGCTCGGGGTCTCGAGGGTCCGCCACCTCGAGAACTCCCTGGCCCCACGCCGCGCTGCGGGCGGCGATCCTCTGCTCCATCGGCCCGGTGATGCCAATCCGCAGGTCCCCCCCTCCTTGGTAATCGGAGAGGGGCGAGGCTTCCTCCTCGGCGCCACCTCGCGAGGACGTCGACGGCCCTGCGCGATGAGCTCCGAAAGGTCAATACCCAGCGGAGCGAATCCACGGCGTCTCGAGCAAATCGAAGGGCAACTTACCTTGAGACGTCGACCCCCCAACCTCGAGGGGAGGTCGAGCCACCTCCGGCTCCGCCCGGGGAGCCGCAATGATGGCCAGTTCCGCCGGGTCCACCAACTCGGCCACCATCTCGTCCACTTGGGCGGGGGTGGACTCCATCAGCATCTCACCCTGAGCCGGCGCGGATGGGCCCTCGACGCGCTCGAGCTGGAGTTGAGCCTCCAACGCCGCCAGACCCTCGGGCCAGCGCCCCGCCGTCGGGTGAGCCGGGGCCTCCCGCTCGGCCGCAGGAACCTGGGCCTCGACCACCTCCATCTCCTGGGCCGCGCCCGATGTCGGTAGGAGCTCCACGCCCCCCGGGGCGCCGGACGCGACCCCTTCCGACGGCCGCGCAGGCTCCGCGACCGTCGCTTCGACGGCTACCACCGCCGGCGGGTCCGCCTCCTCCGCCGTTTGAGTAGGCGCCGAGGCCCCCTGTGCCTCCCCCCGCGCCGCCACCTCCGGGGTCGTGGCTGCCGGTGCCGCCTCAGGGGCGACCGTCGAAGGGGGCGGGGCTGCCGGACCAACCTCGACGGCGGCTTGCACCACAGCCCCCGTCTTTAGCTTCTTAGCAGGGGAGGGGAGCGCAACCCCCAGCCGGCGCTTCGACCTGAAAAAGGAGCACGTGCGCGATAATAAGCACGAGTCCTCACCAACGGAAAAGGGAAAAAACGCACAACCACGAACTCGACTTACCCCCTCGGAGCCCGACGCTTCGGCTCGGCGCCCGCCGGGCTGGTCGAGCTCTGGGATGCCACTGCCTGGGGGGCGGGGGTCGAGGCGGCACTCGCCACCTTCTCCTGGGCAGGGGCCGGCGGCGCCACCGTCGGCTTCTTGCTGGCCCCCACCCGCGCCGACGGGTCCGATGCCCGCGCGCTCGACGCGGTGGGCTTCGGGGGCTCGCTCGATCGACTCTTCGACGGCGACGGCACCCACGCCCTCTTGCCGGTCTCCGCCTGCGCCGGCGGGCCCGGCACCCGGGCGGTCGACGCAGCGGGCGTCGGGGGCTCGCTCGATCGACCCCCCGACGAGGGCCGCGGCGTCTGCGACCGCGTCCGCCGCGGCGTCTGCGACCGCGTCCGCCGCGGCGCGACTTCCTGCGAGGCCACGGGGCGCTCCGCCCGTGGCCCAACTTCAACAGGAGGGGCCGACTTCGAGGTCGACCCCCCCTCCCCACCGGTAGCAGCGGCCGCCTGCTCAGGCGCCGTCTCCTCGCCCTCCTCCACCTCGTCTTCCTCATCCTCCTTCTCGTCCTCCTCCTCCGAGGGCGACAGCTCCTCATCGAGGCCCAACCGCCTCTGTTGGGCCCGACGCTGCTTCCTCTGCTCTTTCTCTAGAGCCTTCTTGGTCTTCCTCTCCTTCTTCTTGTCCTTGTCGGCCTTCTGCTTCTCCGCGCGGAGGCGGTTCGCATCCCTCGTGGCCCGGTCCTCCGGCACCGGCGGAAGCGAGCGCTTGTAGGACACATTCCCCTGCGGGACGCAAGGTGGTCAGAGAACAAGCAGAGAGGACGGGAGGGGCGGGCGCGAGGACTTAAAGTAAAAGGAAGGATCTTACCAGCTCGTAGAAGCCCTCGTCCGGCTTCATGGGGACCTTCGCGACATCCTTGAGGGCGAACCCCCCCGCGAAAAAGCGGCGGACGCGGCTGGCCACGCGGTCTGGGGTCAACTCCTCCTCGACGAAGCGGCACACCCGACACATCGACCCCCGGACCCATCTCGTCGAGACGGAGGGGTCGAGCCATCAGCGGCAGAACCCCCGTCGGTGGAACGCTGATGCAGCGATCTCCGCGGTAAGGCCCTTCTCCTTCAGACGCCTGAGCGCGTCCAGCAAGCCCTTGAGGTGTTTTTGCTTGTCCGTCGGAACGCCGTACCTCCAGCGCTCGGGCTCGGCGTTGAGTGTCCTCCCGGTGTACGCTGGGAGCAGACCGTCGTCGTTCCTCAGGTAGAACCATCCTGAATGCCACCCGGAATGGCTCGAGGATGGGTTCGCAGGGAGCCAGAGCTCAGGCCGCCTGGCGTAGATGCTGCAGCCTCCGGCCCTGACCTCCCGACGGACGCCCTTGCTGACCGAGGTGGTGAAGAGGTTGGCCTTGAAGATGTGGAGCCACAGATCCCAATGGGGCTCGACCCCCAGATAGCCCTCGCACACCGCGGCGAAGACCGCCGCCTGGCTGACGCCGTTAGGAGTGAGGTGCTGGAGCTCCACTTCGTAGTGGTGGAGGAGCGCGCGCAGGAAGCGGCTGGGTGGAACCCCCAGTCCCGCCCGGTGGAAGGCCTCGAGCGACACCACGTACCCCTCCGGCGGGTTGGGCTCGACGTGGTCCGGCGGCGGAGCTATCCACTCCGGCCTCTCCGTCGAGGTGACGGGCCGGAGAAGCCCGCTCTCCACTAACCCCTCCAGGTACGACTGACGGACCGAGGAACGAGGCCAGGCGCCGACGCCGAAGAGCTGGAAGGTGGCCATGGGAACGGTGGGTTGCTCGGGTTTGGAGGCGGAAGGTACGTTCCCTATCTTTCTCTTTCTCTCTCACTCGCGCAGATTTCCTGCTCGCGGGACGCCTAAGGCAGAGGCGGAGAGAAGAAGGTGAGGAAGACGAAGGCAAGGAGGCGGGGAAGGCAAGTGCGCGTAAAGGGCACCGGATACCTCGCCCTCACTATTTATACGCGGAAGGCCAACGGACGGATCCGGCACAGGCAAGAGAGTCTCCGCATTTAATTCGCCTGTACTTCCTTCCTCGTATTCCCTCCAGGATAAGGCGTAACGTCCCATCATCGGGTTCCGCGCCGCACTCCACGCTGTAACCGCACTGTTGCGCCGAACGGACACCGCCTAAAAAGGCGCGCGGACGGAAACGTCGCCTTCGAGGGTAAGGAATCTTGAGGCAGCAAGAGCTGGCCCTCGAAAGAGGGTTCGACAGCTACCCTCGAGTGCCCGAGGCCAGAAATGACCTCGGGTTAGGACCTCGGTCCGCCCCCAAAATCTCGAGGGGACAAAGGCCGGCCTACGAACGGGCTCGATAGCCCCCCTCGAGTACTCGAGGCCTGATAAGGGCCTCGGGTCGTCAACTGCAGATCGTACATGGCCTCGAAGGGATAAAGGCTGGCCCGTCCGGGGGTTCGACAGCCTCCCTCGAGAGCTCCGACACAGGTATGTCCCCAAGTTCAATACAACGACCACCTGCTTTTCCCCTCGGCGGTCCACAAGGTCGGACTCCTCCTCCTGAGGATAGCGTCGGATGACGAACCATCCGTCAAATCTTGAGGGAGCGAAGGCTGGCCCTTACATAGGGTTCGACAGCCGCCCTCGAGTACCTGAGGTCAGGAAGGACCCATGGTTATCGGACTCCGGTCCACCCCCAAATCTTGAGGGAGCGAAGGCTGGCTCCACGAACGGAGTTCGACAGCCGCCCTCGAGTACACGAGTTAGGGATGCCCCCGGAGGCTCGAGAACGAACTCTCGAGACTCCCTGGGACATATCCGAGGCATACCTAGGAACACCTAAGGATCCCTACGCTGGGAGGCATCGAGCCACCAACTCCTATCGAACGGGGTTGGCACCTCGGTGGTCCATATGGTCGTGCTTAGCGAGCCGTACGGCTTGCTTAACAATGAGAACGCCTCCGGGCCGCTAGTTGATCCCTATCGAACGGGGTCGAGTTCTCACTCGGATTTTTACCCGTACAGGGCACCATTTCTAATGGACTCATGCCCGAGAACAGCTCACCGAGGACTTCGGGCTCGTCGTCCTAACGAGGATAGCTCGATGCTCTTCACCCCACGATCCGAGCGAAAGGATCCGTGGGAAGGACGCTACGAGGTAGTGAAGACCTAGCCATTCGAGGGCTCGAGGGCCCGACTACGCACGGCACCCCTCGACGAAAGAGGGTCGAAAACTCGTAACCTGGCAGACAGAGTCGACCTCTCGGGCGGGGCGCTCTGACTCCAGCGGTGCTCGAGGGAGCGAAGGCTGGCCCTCGGTAGGGTTCGACAGCCGCCCTCGAACACTTCTCTTTGCAGGAAAAGGAACGGGATCGACCCCTCGACAGGGTGCCGCGTCTCCAGGTATCCTTTAAAGACCCCACTACATAACGTATTTTAGCCCCCAGAGGAGTTCTAAATCACTCCTCTGGGGCCTCGGGGGCTACCTCCGCGGGGTGCGCTCGCGCAAACCCCCGGAGAATCGGATTTCTCACTAACCCTGCAGTCCAAGGATAAACCCTCCGGACAATTCTTGCTCCCCCCGAGAAATGCGTATCATAGCCCCCAGAGGAGTTCTAAATCACTCCTCTGGGGCCTCGGGGGCTACTGTCGGGTACGAAGGTAAGGGGTACCCTAAACCTTTCGATAAATTAACGCTAAACATAGCAACCATTTTTAAGGCAAGGATCAGCCTACTGTTCGGTAAGACACGGCCCATCAATCGAGGGCCCCCGCTACACCGACCGCGGAAACCAGCCACTGGCCCCGGCTCTACCTCGACGACGGACGAGGGGTCCGACGAACGACTCCCCGGCTCTACCTCGACGACGGACGAGGGGTCCGACGAACGACCCCCCGGTTCTACCTCGACGACGGACGAGGGGTCGGACGAACGACCCCCCGGTTCTACCTCGACGACGGACGAGGGGTCGGACGAACGACCCCCCGGCTCTACCTCGACGACGGACGAGGGGTCGGACGAACGACCCCCCGGCTCTACCTCGACGACGGACGAGGGGTCGGACGAACGACCCCCCGGTTCTACCTCGACGACGGATGAGGGGTCGGACGAACGACCCCCCGACCTCTACCTCGACTTCGACCCCCTCAACCTGTCGACGCCTCGACCTTCCAAGCGCCGTCGACGGACGAGGGCTCGATTGACCCAACCACTCCGGCATGGGTAAAAGTAAAACCACCTGACGACATGGGCGCCTGCGTCCACTGTCAAATCCGCCAACTCCCCGTCTAGTCCCCGACTCCCGACGACTGTGCCGCCACTGCCGCCACTACGCAAGTACGGACTTCTACAGTACCCCTCGGAAAGTGAACAGTGCGACCCTCGACGACGGCTTCGGGAACGTGACAGAATCATGCGGGGCTCGACCCCCCCCCCTCGACCGAGGGCTCGACCCCCTCCTCTTCAACAACTCCGGTACGGAAGACGTCCCATCTGCCCCGTCCCGCTTCGGCCAGGGGACTTCTACTGATGCCACGACCGGGGACGCCTGAAGGACGGGAAGACCACGCCGTCACAGTGCTCGATGTCTCTTCGCCAACACTGTGCCGTGGATCGCCGCCCATACTTCTACTATTAGGACCCTGTACCCTCGAGTCTCCCCCTTGGTCTATAAAAGGGGGACGTCGAGGTAGATGAAAGGGGGGCTCTGGTCAGAGACTTCTTTTTCCAGGTTTCTCTTTCAGGACTCCAATCCGACCTTGGTTCTCAAGGACCCTAGACCACACCACACACACAGACGCTCGATCGACCCCTCGGGTGGCCGACTCCGTGTAACACTGCTTGTACCCCCCCTGTACGAGCACGCTTTGGGTGCGAGATAATACAAGTCATCCTCCCCCGCTGGACGTAGGGCCTTCTTTGCCCGAACCAGGATAAATCTTGTGTCCATCTTGCATCACGTCTGAGAGAGGGAGCACGCGATATACAAATTTACTCGTTGGTGGTCTTGACCCCCGGGTCATAACACCGACAAGTTGCTTGTGTGTAGGTAAACTATAAGACCGGTGGAAGTCATTGGGTGATTGATAGTGGATGCACTTAACATATGATCGATGACTTCCGGATGTTCACCACACTTGAGGAAGATTGTGAAGGGCAAGACAAGATTACCTTTGGGGACAACTCAAAAGGCAAAGTGCAAGGCCTAGGCAAAGTGGTAATCTCAAATGATCAATCAATATCAAATGTCTTGCTAGTACAATCTTTGAGCTTCAACTTGCTATCGGTAGGACAACTATGTGATCTTGGTTTTCAATGTCTCTTCACTCCAAATAAGGTAGTTGTGACCAAGATTGAAGATTCATCATTGATATTCAAAGGGTTTCGGCACAACAATCTCTACCTAGTGGACTTCACCTCAAATGAAGCTAGTTTGCAAACATGTCTATTCTTCAAGAGCTCTTTGGGTTGGCTATGACATAAAAGATTAACACATGTGGGAATGTCAACTTTGAAGAAGCTTGTCAAGAAGGAGATGGTTAGAGGTGTGAAGGATGTGGTGTTTGAGAAGGACAAGTTGTGTAGTGCATGTCAAGCCGGCAAGCAAGTGGCCAACACCCATCCCACCAAAGCTTTCATGTCAACCTCAAGAGTCCTAGAGCTACTTCACATGGATCTATTTGGACCTACCACCTATGCTAGTCTTGGTGGAAATCTCTTTTGCTTGATGGTAGTTGATGACTACTCTAGGTACACTTGGGTGTTCTTCCTTTAAGACAAGGGAGAGACTCAATCAATATTCAAGAAGTTTGCAACTAGAGCCCAAAATGAGTTTGATGTGAACATCAAGAAGATAAGAAATGACAATGAGACCGAGTTTATGAACACCAAGATTGAAGACTATTATGATGAAGTTGGGATCAAGCATGAGGTGTCCGCTACCTATACCCCACAACAAAATGGTGTAGTAGAGAGGAAGAACCGGACACTTATTACTCTTGCAAGATCAATGCTTGATGAATACAACACTTCCGAGAAGTTTTGGGCCGAAGCAATTAACACCGCATGCTATGCGGCCAACCGGCTCTTTGTCCAAAGGCTTCTCAAAAAGACCCCTATGGGCTTGTGAATGGGAAGAAACCGGATATATCCTTCTTTCGGGTGTTTGGATGCAAAGTGTACATCTAAAAGAAGCGCCAACACTTGGGCAAGTTCCAAAGGAGATTTGACATTGGTTTCTTACTTGGTTATTCTCTTAAATCCAAGGCATATTGAGTATTTAATAAAGCCTCCGGCCTAATTGAAGAAACATATGACTTGGAGTTTGATGAAACTAATGGCTCTCAAGAAGAGCATGAGAATCTGGATGATGTAGGTGATGAACCCTTGAAGGAGGGTATGAAGAATATGTCTGTTGGTGCAATCAACCCACTAGAGGTGGAAGAAGTTGAAGATGATGCAAATCAAATACCCTCTTCACCTCACACGTCTCAAGTTGATGAACAACAAGTGAGGGAAGCACAAGAAGATACCTTCATCCTCAAGATCAAGCCGAGGCTCAAGCTAGTGATGTTGATGCACCACAACCTCCTCCTCATGTGATTGATAGAAGATCTACATCTATGCTTCAAGCTTATCCACACGACCTTATCATAGGGAGTCCATCAAGGGGGTAACAACTCGATCTAAACTTGCTTCTTATATTGAACATCACTCCTTTGTTTCCTTTGTTGAACCTTCTAGTGTGGAGGATGCACTTGCGGATCCGGATTGGGTGAATGTCATGCATGAATAGTTGAACAACTTCACCCGGAACGAAGTGTGGACACTAGTAGAAAATCCCAAAGGAGCAAGAATCATTGACACCAAGTGGGTGTTTAGGAACAAGCAAGATGATCAAGACGTGGTTGTGAGAAACAAGGCAAGATTGGTGGCAAAGGGGTTCTCCCAAGTTGAAGGCTTAGACTTTGGGGAGACCTTTGCACCAGTTGCAAGACTAGAAGCCATTCGTATCCTTTTGGCATATGCTTCACATCATAAAATAAAACTTTTTCAAATGGATGTGAAGAGTGCCTTTCTAAATGGTTTCATCAATGAACTTGTTTTTGTCTCACAACCTCCCGGGTTTGAAGACTCCAATTGTCCTAATCATGTGTATAGTTTGTTCAAGACACTCTATGGATTGAAACAAGCTCCAAGAGCTTGGTATGAGAGGCTAAGGGACTTCCTACTCAAGAAGGGCTTCAAGATCGGGAAAGTGGATACCACACTCTTCACTAAAGTGCTAGATGGAGAGATCTTTGTTTGCCAAGTGTATGTCGATGATATTATATTTGGGTCAACAAACCAAGATCATAGCAAGGAATTTGATGCATTGATGTCCAAGGAGTTCGAGATGTCGATGATTGGCGAGCTAACCTTCTTCCTTGGCTTCCAAGTGAAGCGATTTAGGGAGGACACCTTCATATCTCAAGAGAAGTACACTTCTGATGTGCTCAAGAAATTCAAGATGGAGGATTGCAAGCCAATCAAGACTCCAATGCCTACTAATGGGCATCTCGATCTCGATGAGGGAGGTAAACTGATTGACCAAACTCTCTATCGTTCTAAGATCGGTAGTTTACTTTACCTCACCGCATCTAGGCTGGATATCATGTTTAGTGTGTGTATGTGTGTTAGGTTTCAAGCAAGCCCTAAGGAGTCGCATCTTTGTGCGGTTAAAAGAATCCTTAGGTACATAAGGCACATCCCTAGCATGGGTCTTTGGTATCCCAAAGGAGCTCCCATCCAATTAGTTGGCTATTCCGATTCGGATTATGCTGGGTGTAAGGTTGATAGAAAGAGTACTTCCGGCGGGTGCCACATGCTAGGAAGATCACTTGTTTCTTGGTCCTCAAAGAAACAAAACAGCGTGGCATTGTCAACCACCGAGGCGGAATACATAGCCATGGGTGCAAGTTGTGCACAAATCTTATACATGACCCAAACACTTCTTGATTACGGTGTTGTTTTAAAAGATGTTCCACTTTTGTGTGATAATAAAAGCGCCGTAAAGCTTGCTACCAATCCGGTTCAACACTCTCGCACCAAGCACATAGATATTCGCCATCACTTTCTTAGAGATCATGTGGCTAGGAAAGACATAACACTAGTTGGAGTTAAGAGCGAAGATCAATTGACGGATATCTTCACAAAACCACTCGATGAAACAACTTTTTGTAGGTTGAGAAGCGAGTTGAATGTGCTTGATCACTCTAACTTCACTAAAAGATGATCTTGTGTGAACCAATCTTGCATCATGTGTAATATAATCATGTTAACTTAGTAATGCACATAGGCTTGGCTAACGCGGTTGAGATAACCGCCCTCAAAGCGTGTGACAAAGCTTAACCGCGGTTTAAACTTACAAGCAACCTAGATTCAAATTCCGTATTGCATAGCATATGCATGTGTGTTGCTTTGTCGTTTCTTTTCAGTTAAGTTTGATCATCCTCTGTGTTCGTCCACTTAGGAGGAGCATTCCAAGCTCAAGACACTTCTATACCCCTCTTGTGGCCATATGATGACTCCTTGGTGCTTCCATTCGAATATTTTGAGCTAAAACTAAAATCTAAGTCTATGACAAACTATTATAAAATGAGAGTTTGAGAGATGATTCTCATATCAAGTCCAATCAGGTGTTGTTTGGATCTTATTGGGATTGGAACTTGGTTGGGAGAAAGACGCAAAAATAAAATTTGAAAAATTCTATTTAAAAGGCGTCGGACGCTGCCGACGGACGCTCGGCGTCAAATGCCTCAGCGTCCGTCGCGATCGTCCGGAGACTGAACGTTGCCTGTTTGCAGGGCGATGGACGCTCCCGAGCGTCCGTCGCGGAGCGTCCGACGCGGTCAATGCGTTTGGGCGTTTCAAACCTGTTCTGGAAGCCCGACGGACGATGCCGTCGGACGCTGTACAAGCGTCCGTAGTAGTCCGACGGAGCGTCCGTCGCGAACTTAAGGCGCATTTTTTTTTAAAAAAACCCGTTTCTTCCTCTCTCTCTTTCTCTCGGTCGTTTACAGTCCATCCGTACGTCGCACGCCGATCTCCCCGAACCCTAACCGCCCGCTCCTCCGCGCCGCTGCTGCCGTTGCCGCTCCACCGCCGCGCCAGAGCTCCTCCCTGCGCCGCCGCCACTCTAAGCCACCGCGCCAGTCTCCCTGCGCCGCCGCCACCCTGAGCCGCCGCGCCAGTCTTCCAGCGCCGCTTTCACCACTCATCGGAGATCTTCCCTCTGCCCTGTGCTTGTTGGCCACGCAGAGAACCTCCTTCCGGTGTTTGCTTGGGTGTCTTTCCAGGATTCCCTGAGTTCCTCCATAACTCGCTAAGGTGAATCATTGCCAAGCAATCTCTCTTTCTCGAAGTGTTGATCCCTCTTCGTCTTTCTCTTTACCTAAACAAAAATTTCTTTGCACATCTCTGTTTAGGATGCGGATTGGAGGGAAATTGACCGAGATCTCTTTCCTTCTCCTTTGTGTCACTTGGTCCGAGGTATGATTGTCAGTTGCGATCCTTTTTCTTACCTATTTCATGCTTCTATATAGACCCACTCTTCCCTAGTTATGTGCTTAGATGTTATATACCTATCTATCTAACGAGCAGGGTCAGTTGATCAGAGGGTCAGTGTGACAGTGACAGTGAACTTGGGGCAAAGCCCGCGAGTAAGGAACGAGGCAAAGCCTCGAAAGGACAGTCCAGGGCTGTCGTGCCACTCTTGGTTGCTTGTGTTACTCAGTGGATTGTCAGTTGGCAGTGGGCAGTGACTTTGTGATTTGACAGTTGAGGATCTGTTGCCACTGACAGTTTATTTCATCTAGTGTATATCCATGGGAAGAACGAAGAACGTCGGCCCCGCTTCCGGTAGTGGTGGTGACCCTCCACCTCCACCGCATCCACCCACCGATCGGGGAAGGGGTAAGCAGAAGGTTGTGTCACGGAAGCGCAAGAGGCTACTTATGGATTCAGATTCAGCAGCAGCACTTGCAGTGGCCGAGGCCGTAGAGATCGCGGAGCGAGGTGGACATCGCACCGGTTTGAGGCTCTCGCCTCGCCGTGGAGCGCGTCGTGAGTCCCCTACGCGTCCAGAGACAGAGCCCGCCGAGGCTACTGAGACAGAGGAGGCAGAGCCAGTCCTAGAGACTGAGCAGATAGAGGTCGTGGGCCCGTCCTCGATTGGTGAGCTGATGAGCCGCAGAGTTACACGGTCTAGAGGCTCTGGTGCACCAGCTAGTCCTCCAGGACCTCAGCTACCAGATCTAGTGAGGCATCAGGTCAGGGTTCTCACAGCGAAGCAGGTTCAGCTACTCCGCTTCGTGGACTTTCAGTCCTGATTCCCAGCTCAGAGAGACCCCCGTGCTGGACGTCACTTCTACACCATGATTCACGAGGACTTCTACAGAGCGTACGTCGACACTAACGCTTCTCTTAGGGCTCACAGAGTATGCCCACCTGCTCACATAGAGGGGGTCGGTGGTCCAGAGATTCTTCAGCACTTACAGTACCTTTAGGGATATTCAGATATGATGGGACGATCAGGAGCTTATCAGAAGGACTGGGTCTATCAGTTCTATGCCTCACTATGGATCTCCCCTGATCACGAGTTCTTTCACTTTGGCTTTCAGGGTCGCGACTTCAGGGTTTCAGCAGCTCGGTTCAGAGAGCTTTTTCACTTAAAGTCCTCCCCTACGAGGATTCACAACTTGTGCTACGGGGATCAGGAGGCCACTCGCCGACCTCACGATGGGATAGTGCCATCTACAGACTTCGTGAGGCCGTGCTTTCAACTGCCATTCTCAGAGGGTTCGAGCCGTACACCGAGAGACCTCACTCTACTTGCTCGGATTCTCCACGAGGTACTCAGACGTACCATTCTTCCTCGGATTGGAGCTCGGGACACCATTACCCGACTACAGCTGTAGCTTCTTGCTCATATCATCTGGAAGGAGAAGTTTGACCTTTGGGATCTGATTGTCAGCGAGCTTGAGGATATCATAGCTGCAGGATTCTGAGGTCACTGGCAGCTACAGTTTGCTCACTGGATTTCATACCTTATAGTTGCCAAGACCCGATCAGAAACTCTGCGAGTCACTCTTACCAGATCAGCGACTGAGTTTCCAGTTTACTCGATGAGTCAGTTAGTCATGCATGGAAACCTGCCTCGCCCCCGCAGAGCATACAAACCAGACACCAGACAGGCAGGTGTGCCACCTCAGTCGGTACAGGAGACTGACGCTACAATTGAGCAGATCGCCCAGGCAGAGCTTGCAGATCTTGATGCTCAGATTGACACCGCTGCAGAGACTGTCTACAAAGAGGACCTGAATTCTGACAGTTCAGATGAGGACTACCAGCCAGTGCACGAGTACGCACCAATGTCCCATGACCTTGAGGCAGGAGGGTCAGGTACAGCTACAGCTCCAACTCTAGGTTTCAGCACCTCAGAGGCTACATTACTTACTATCCTTTTGAGGATGCAGGAGGAGCAGTCACGCCAGGCAGAGGAGCAGACGCGACAGGCTGTCGATGTTCGAAGGCTTACAGAGCAGCAGTTGGCCCGCTCAGGCCCAGACTCAGGCCAGGCAGGACGAGTTTCAGCGCCAGTTCTTGGCCTATCAGCTGCAGCAGGCAGAGATTCAGAAGACTCAGACTTTGTTACTTGAGCGTCTTCTAGCCTCCAGCTCCGGGCAGACCTTCACTCCTCAGATTCAGTTGTCCGGGGTCTCGCAACAGCAGCAGTTCACCTCGCCGGCACAACAGACTCCAGTTATTGTGGTACCGACTCCAGCGTTACCGTCCGGAGGACAGCAGAGTCAGGCACCAGTTACTCCTCCCTTCCAGGCACCAGCTTCTCTAGAGTACCAGTCTCTGAGGACCCAGGTGTCCTCTTGGTTAGTTTCGCCCGACGAGCTTCAGACAAGATTTACTCCTATCCGGGGAACTACCATAGCAGAGGCCTCGCGTGACCTCTCAGCCTCCTACTTGGAGATCATAGGAGATGATTCTCCAGGAGCAGCTCAGCTAGACTCACCAGCTCCAGAGGTTGAGGTGGATCCTCCGGCGACGGGCACTTACCTTTCTTCAGTTGCCTCGTTGGAGATCGCACCTGAGCAATCCACGCAGACAGTTACAACTCCTCCAGCTGTAGTTCAGACAGATGCTATTTCACTAGCAGTTGAGACAGTTGCCACAGAGGCCCAGGATGAGGGAGTTACAGTTGCAGTATCCTCTCCACCTCAGACTCACCCAGCAGAGTTTGTCGTAACAGTGTCACTAGTTGCTCTGGCAGTGACACCTTCCCCCGCGCCTCGAGTCTTTACTCGTCGGGTTCCCAGGCCTGCTACTACAGAGGCAGGACCGTCAGAGGCACCAGCTGAGCCTCAGGGGGAACTAGTTGAGTCAGCAGCTCCAGAGCTTCCAGTGTCAGCTCCAGAGGTCACCCCAGCTGCGCCTACACCTGCAAAGGCCGAGGCAGATGTTGAGTCAGACGAGTCAGATCTTCAGGACTTCATCATGCTCGATCGCCAGGCTGCAGCTTCTTCACCTTCTTCTCCAGCCCCAGATGCTTAGTTGTTGGTGCTAGACGCCAAAGGGGGAGAGAGGGTCGAGTATAGAGATGGGGGGAGGGATTTGAATCTTTGTGTGCTTAATTTCCCGTACTCATTCATCATGTCTACTTTTATGCACTTGTTTCTCTATGTGATGAATTTTATGGTTGATGCTTGTGTGAAATATGGTTGGATGTGACAAACTCTTGATTATCTCTAATATATCTTGTGAGTTGTCTTATGGTTCATGATATATCTCTATGTTCAAATGGTAATTGAGCTTCCGCGCTATACTCCGATACATGTTTTGAGAATATCATGAGGTACTCCCTTTTTACATTCATATCTATGAGTACCATGGTTTGCGACTTGGCTTGGATGAGCAAGTATGCTTATTTACAAATTCTCTAACCCTTGCTCAATCATTCCAAGTCACCAAATCCTATCTCTTCACTCTTATTCATACTCGAGAAGTTATTGTCGTTAATCACCAAAAAGGGGGAGATTGAAGAATCATGACCCTAGTTGGTTTCGGTGATTAACGACAATTAGCGATTATTATGGCTAACGTGTGTTTTGCAGAGGCTATGCGTAGCTTAGCCATAGTGATCAACATGAATGGGCTATAGTAGGTCATCACTTAGCCCTCAAGATGGTATCGTTTCGGATTTCAAAGAGACATGATGAAGACCCTAGAATGATAGGCTAAGTGTCATAAGGTGATGAAGGACACTTAGAAATAGATAGGGCTTTTATTTGATCTTTGACCGGGTTGAGACTAGTAGCTTGACTTAGGAAAGCTTCATGAACTAGGTGTGGTGCACACTTGTATTCCTTAGCTCTAAGCAAGCCTATGGTGACCGTAAGATAGCCTAGAACATCTTCCATATTCATCGCGGCGAAAAACAAAGTTGAGAGGCCTGTTTTCTGGGCGACGGACGCTCCTGACGGAGGCGTCGGACGCTGCCCGTCACGTCGGACAAAGGCGTCGGACGCTGGGTGGTTGAGTCCACAGCGTCCGTCGGCCTACCAGTGGCCATGTGTTTCTGGCTATGATTTTCAGGGTCGGACGGACGCTGTCCGTCGGTCAGGCGTCGAACGCTTGGAGAGCGTCCGTCAGCCTTCCAGTGAGGATGTTTTTCAGCCCGAGCCAGAGTATAGCGTCAGACGCTGGGAAGAGCGTCCGTCGCCCCTGTGACGGAGCGTCCGTCGCTGGGAAATCCTGTCAGAGTTAGCCGTTGGGCAGGGCGTCGGAGCGTCCGTCGCCCAAACTTTGTGTAGAACTAGCCGTTGGGGCATGCGACGGAGCGTCCGTCGCCAACTTAAGTTGTCAGCCCGAGCTAGTTTTCTGAGGGGCTATTTATAGCTCCCTACACTTCTCTCCCACCTTGCCTTTGCTCATTTGAGTTGCTGAGTTTGTTGAGAAGGTTGGGAAGAGAGCAAGAGCCCTAGAGTGAGAGATTGATTCGCGAATCCATCCATCCTCTCCTCTAGTTCATCCAAGAGTTCAAGTGTGGATCCTCTAGTTGTGAAGCTTGAGTGAGTCAAGCGAAGATCGAGGCTTGTTGCTCTTGGTGATCGACATCACCTAGACGGTCCGGTGGTGCTTGGAGGAAGGTGATCGCCAGAGGATTGTCGGCGGCCCTTCTTCATTGACGTTGTGATCGGTTGTGGGCGATTCACCGAGCCGGAGTGGCGAAGAATCAGCCCGTAGAGAGCACTCATCCCTTGCGCGGGATTGAGGGGGAGCAGTACCTTACCAGGTGCTCCAACGAGAACTAGGGGGAGTGTCGACTCCTCGATACCTCGGCAAAACATCACCGTGTCAAGCATCTCTTTTCCTAGCTCTTTCTTACCGTATTACTTTCCGCACTTGTCTTTCAATTCATACTAGAATTGTGTAGGAAGTTTTCGCTTTCTATTGACTTGCTACCGCTTTCTAGCTAGGACACACAAGCGGTAGGCACTAGGGGGTTAATTGACTCTTTATAGGTTTAATTCTTGTTTAGAAATTAAAAAGAGCCCAATTCACCTCCCTCTTGGGCATCTTGATCCTTTCACTTGTGATTATGTCTTGGGGCATGTTTGGATCCCTACCTCTAAACTTTAGAAGGCCTCTAAACTTTAGAGCACTTTAGCTCATTTTTAAGGTCTAAAGCTCTAATGTGAGGTGGACTAACGTTTAGAGCTAATTTTAGACCACGTATTTAGAGCTTTAGCTCTAACGTTTAGAGCTCTAAAGTTTAAAGGGGAAGATCCAAACACGCCCTTAATCTACTCAGTAATACTTGGCTAATCACAAATCACAAAAGGGGTCATTTTGGGTGGAGTTTTAAATGACCACCAATAAGCATACACACACGAGGAGTTCTTGGGAAACTGATAAAACAGAGAGGAGCGGTATGCTTCCGCCGTTGAAAAGGCTAGTGTGAACCCCAACGCAGCAAGGCACGTTGTTCTCTCTCTCTCTGATCGATTACCTTTCACATGGAAATGGAAATGGAAACGCTTGTTCAATTCGTCAACCTAGTTCTCCGAACCTGACATCACACTGAACGGGACTTGCAGCAGGTATCATGGAAAGAGTATATTGTATGCCAATTGCCAATTCACCTTTCCCTAGTCCAAAGTAGCACCAGGGTTTCGTCTTTCGTGTGACGAGATGAACACGTCGCTAGCTACGTCGTCAGATGAGATACCTGCAAAATTTGTGAGGCGCTGTGCTATCTGATGATATTCTGAACAGGATTTGATTTTGACCACTGTCAAAGCACCCATGCATATAATGGTTCGCCAAGATGGTTTTGTCGATCGTTTTTTGTTTTTTACAACGGATCCTCGAAAACACAGTAGCGTGTGTGTGTTTTTACCATGGAGCAAAAATCCTTTTCGAAACCCTGAAATTTCTTTCTAGGACCTGTACGTCTTTGTCTTGGTGTCAATTCTATAATCATGGCATCGCATTCGCGTGTGCCAGCCAAGTAAACTATACTCCTAGGACGCACGCGTCTTGGAATCAATACAAAAACAATGGTGAGAAATTATAGTATCATCTCATCTCATCAGTGTTTGATCTGAACAACACTTTTCTCACATACATTCAGGATCGAATCGGAGGCAGGCAGCAGCAGATGCTTGTCGCCACACTGAAAAAAATCGCCGTCGTGCTGGTCGTCTCGGCATGGCCGGCATCGATGATATCGGCGGCGGACGGCGGGAACGCCTCCTGCCAGCGGCGGTGCGGCGAGCTGGACATCCCGTACCCGTTCGGCATCGGGCGCGGCTGCTACCACTACACGGCCGAGGGCGACATCACCTTCGGCCTCACCTGTCGGCGCACCGCCGCCGGCGGCGGCTACCAGACCTTCAGCGGCGAGTCCGTCGAGGTGACCAACATCTCCGTACGCCACGGCCAGGCGCGCGTCCGCAACGACATCCAGGCGTGGTGCTACAACCGGTCGTCGATGTCCATGGGCGACAACAGCCTGTGGTGGACGGACCTGTCGGACTCGCAGTTCCGGCTCTCCGACGACGGCAACCGCTTCGTCGTCGTCGGGTGCAACTCCCTGGCGTACGTGCAGTCCGTCAACACGGGCACCGTCTACATGACGGGGTGCATGGCCACGTGCCCGGACGCCGGAAAGCTGGTGAACGGCTCCTGCGCTGGCATGGGCTGCTGCCAGGCGGCTATTCCCCGGGGCATCAACACCTACGGGGTGCAGTTCGACGACCGCTTCAACACCTCCACCGTCACGGGCTTCAGCCCCTGCAGCTACGCCGTGCTCATGGAGGCCGCCGTGTTCGACTTCCGGACCACCTACGTCACCACCGGGGACTTCATGGCGTCCACCGGCGGCAAGGTGCCGCTGCTGCTGGACTGGGTGGTCGGTAGGGAGACCTGCCGGGAGGCGATGCGGAACGCCACGGCGGCGCACATGTGTGTCAGCAGCAACAGCAAGTGCGTCGATTCCAAGAACGGGCCCGGCTATCTCTGCAACTGCTCCACAGGTTACCAAGGAAACCCCTACATCCATGCCGGCTGCCAAGGTCTCTAGTCTGTCCTTCTTGCTCTGAATGCTTCCTCTTCATCAGAAAGATTATTCCCGGTCATCCTGTTTTGCTTCTGTTCTTTGATCTACTGCTGCAGACATTAACGAGTGTGAGGAGGAGGATTACCCTTGCTCTGTTCATGGAACCTGCACCAACACTCCTCGAAGCTTCATCTGTTCTTGCCCCGACAAGACGACAGGCAACGCTTACAATGGCACATGCGAGGGGAACAAATCTCAGCTGGGAGTCGGAGTGCGCGTCGCAGTTGGTGTTAGCGCTGGCTTGGCATTGCTAGTGCTTACCATGTCCTTCGCCTACATGATCCGCCAGCGCCGCCATGAAGCAGAGGTACTTCAGGCAACACGGCGGCCTCCTGCTGTTCGAGGAGATGAAGTCGAAGCAGGGTCTCTCCTTCACGCTGTTCACGGAACAAGAGCTGGAGGAGGCGACCGGTGGATTCGACGAGCGCAACGTGCTGGGCAAGGGAGGCAGCGGCACCGTCTACAAGGGGTCTCTCAGGGACGGCAGGGCCGTGGCGATCAAGAAGTGCAAGCTGCTGGCGAGTGAGAGGCAGGAGAAGGAGTTCGGCAAGGAGATGCTCATCCTATCCCAGGTCAACCACCGGAACGTCGTCAGGCTCCATGGCTGCTGCCTCGAGGTGGAGGTCCCCATGCTCGTCTACGAGTTCGTCCCCAACGGCACGCTCTACCACCTCATCCACAATGGCGGCTCACGTGTCTCCTTCGCCACGCGCCTCAAGATCGCCCACGAGGCCGCCGAGGCGCTCGCCTACCTCCACTCATGGGCCTCGCCGCCGATCATCCATGGCGACGTCAAGTCGCCCAACATACTCATCGACGACACCTATGCCGCCAAGGTCTCTGACTTCGGGGCCTCCACGATGGCGCCCACGGACGAGGCGCAGTTCGTCACCTTCGTGCAGGGGACCTACGGCTACCTGGACCCGGAGTACATGCAGACCTCCAAGCTGACGAGCAAGAGCGACGTGTACAGCTTCGGCGTCGTGCTCCTGGAGCTGCTCACGTGCAGGAAGGCCATGAACCTCCAGGCGCTCGACGACGAGGAGATCAACCTCTCGGCGCAGTTCCTCCGTGCCATGGGCGACAAGAGTCTCGACGAGATACTGGACGGACAGATAAAGGGCGAGCAGAGCATGGAGCTGATCGAGCAGGTGGCGGAGCTGGCCAAGCAGTGCCTGGAGATGGCGAGCGAGAAGAGGCCCTCCATGCGGGAGGTTGCAGAAGAGCTCGACAGGGTTAGGAAGCTGTCGCAGCATCCTTGGGGTTTGGGGAGCCAACAAGAGACTTGTGATGAGGAGGAGCTCAAGGCCTTGCTTGTCGGGTCACCAGGGACAGGCACGTCCTCTGAAATACAACTTAGTAGTAATGGGTTTGTTAGCATGACAGATTCAGCCTATCTAGGGGTTCAATCTCCACGATAAAAATCGATTAGAGAATAGCATTTGTTTTGTTTGTTCAATCTCCAACATAATATCAAGTATATCTTCTTCCCCCACTTCAATCATTTATTCTGTTTGTTCACTTAGTAGTAATGGGTAATGCTGAAAATCTACTAATAGTCTTTCTTTTTCCATAAAAATGAAAAAAATATAATACATTTTCTTTCTTCTGTTTTATTAACAGTGAAAACACTATTATCATACTCTCCCTATTCCAAATTATATTTTCTCATTGCCTCGCCACTTCTACACTCGCGCGTGCTCACTGCACTCAAACCGGACGCGACGCTTAACTGACCAAACGTGTTGCACTCAGCATCCGGTCACACCATAGAGGAGAGTTCCAGAGAGGGTTTCTCTCGACTAGACGCGTCCGGTCAGACTCACCCTTCGTCCGGTCACCTTCATGACCGTTCTTGTCAATTGGTGAACAATGCGATAGGCGATCCGGGTCAGTAATCATCATCTTTTACAAGTTTGAAATGAAAATGTATACTATTATCTTAAGCGATAACTCAATGGAGTGATGGTAGGGAAGCCTTGTCCCAATTGGGAAGTTAAATTTAAACCCCACTAAAACACACACACAAATCTGTATCTCAAGGGAAGGACTTCTGTTTTTTTAATTTTTAATACCTTGTTTCTATAATGGATTTTGCACGTCACGATTCCAAGATACGAGACATACCATAACTATTTCTTTCAATTTTTATGCACGGTTTCAATAACGGGGTTTATACAGCTCAATCGTATCTTTGAAAAAAAAAGACGTATCCAACTTTCATCAATGAAGCGGACAATGCTTACAGCTCAAAATGCAGAGTTTCACATCAAGATCACATAAGTACAAAGTTTGCGCTAAACTATATTAAAAAATAAAATAAAATAAAGCACACACAAACTTAGGTCAACAAAAGTTGAGCCGAACTGAAAGGTATACTACAAAGTAAATTCTCACATGCTCTCTAGGCTCACATGTATTTGAGAAAATTTCACAATAAAGCAATACTAGTGGGGCTAAATTCTTCAAGCTTCTCAACAACACTCTTGTCTTGTGAATAAGCAACACAATAGTGAATGAGTTCAGATCCAATTGTTGTTTTTCGAGTACTTTTGTATCGAAAACAATATTGACACATTTGCTAGCTTTTCGCACTTCCATTTCTGCCCATAGTTCTTCTACCAGCGAAAGGTATAATATGCATGCATGATTGTTCTTTCTCTATGAGTTTCTCTTCATTCTCCAAACCAAACAGGTCTTGAATTTTGAAAATTGTTTCAGACCTTGACTTTACATTAGTCATCCTAATTTGCACATGTGCTGGTTTAAGTGCTCCAAACATATGACACAGAGCATTTAACTTAAAATTTCAGATTTTGACTTTTTCTAATTGTTTTGTAATGTAGAAGAAATTGATTTTTTTTGGATCGAACAAATAAGACAGACATGAGAGTAGAGAACAACTGAGAGACGACAAATGAGAACGACAAATAAATAAGGGCTTAATGTCTCTCCACATTCCACTCTCCCCCATCCCTCTCTACCATTTTATCCTTTATTCCCCTCTCCCCATTCCCCTCTATCATTTTATCCTCTTTATATAGGAGACGGGAAGGGAGATTTTCATATTTTTCCTTAGCAGAGATTATATTTAGAAAAAGGTATCTACGGGTTCTAAATGGGCCTTTTGACTATCTATTTGGATCTTGAACACTAATAGAGGCATAACATATAATACACCTCCAATATAGAACTCAAACACTTCCGTTCACATTAAATTATCTGCTAATATATAAAAAGACTGAAAGTGCATCTAGCCCTTTACTTGATTTTGGTGAATTGAGTGACAACACAATTAAAGGTCTAACAAGTTTGCTAAGTGTATCAAAGGTTCAACAAGAAAAGCAAACTTGATGGTATTCCACACAATGTTGAAATGAAGGTCAAATTGTGTATTGTTATATTGGAAGATTATGGAAATAATCTAGTTCAAGCCAAATAAAGGTCACTTGGTTCACTCAAACTCTCACAAGAATGCAATTAAAGCAAAGAGAGATGAGTTGGAGGCTATCTCAAGCAAGAACAAGTATGTCAAATGAATGGGAGGTGCAAGAGAGAGCCCTAGGAGCCGGCCACAACACTTATATAGCCACCCCAAACCAAATAGCCGTTTTGCTCCTCTTCCACGCTTTTCTGCAGGCATCCGGATGCTGATTGCATGGGGGTTCCGGACCATTGCGTCTGCGTCCGGACCCTCCTCCAGTTTGAATTCAGCCGTTGGCGCCCTATCTGCTGCCGACGTGTCACCTCCGGACCCTGCCAACAGTAGCGTCCGGACCTGCTTTTCCTTGCGTCCGGATCCAACTCCGAGAGCATCCAGAGAGCTCTTGAGCTCCGGACGATGGTCCGGTGTTCTCCGTCCGGACACAACTCAGCGTCCGGATAATTAGACCAGAGGAGTACAGAGAGCGCTGAGCTCCGGACGCAGCGTTCAGAGTCTTGCGTCCGGACTATCATCAGCGTTCGGACCTCCTGTCCAGAGAGGCCGAGGCTAAGGTATGCCTCCGGTCGCATCTTCCTTAGTCCAGACCGAGCATGCCCTGCGTCCGGACCTTGCGTCCGGATCCCTTTGCCTTGTCCAAACGAATTGCTTCTTGTTCTCCAAGTCTTCATGTGCTAACACCATGTCTTCCAAACATTGTTGCCCTGTGTTAGCCTTTTACAACATATTTTCTTGGATTTAGTTTTGTTCGTGTCACTTAGGTTCATTTTATATGGATGCAATGAAAACCTAGTGGCACATGATAACCGTAATCGAAACGAGTTTTCCCTTCTTGATAGTACGACTATCTATACTAAAGGTGATCACACTCTATAGTGTCTTGATCACTAAACCAAAAATGGCCCTATGATATACCTTTGCCTTGAGCCCATTTTTGTTTTTCTCTTTCTTCTTTTCCTTAGTCCATGGAGCACTTGATTCACCATGATCATCCATCTAGCTCCATGTACCAAGGTGGACCACCCTATCTTGATCATACACTTAGTACAAGGGTTAGTCCATATGTTTCATCAATTAACCAAAATCAAACAAGGACTCTCACCCATATAATCCCGGTAGTCCGCCGAGTGTTCCGAAAAACCTCGATAATTCAACTTTACAACCCAGATCGCATGATCAAGTAAATACAAATCACTTACACAGAGTTTTCAGCAGAAATAAATTACATTTGAGTTTACAAATAAATAATACAAGTCTAAGTTTCAAAAACCATTTATTGAAAACAATATTGCTTCGAAATAATTAGAAAACATAAGTTGAAATACATTGCTAGCTTAGATTGACATCCTCCGACAACAACATTGAGATGAGAGATAATATAGAGTCATCGAGCCCACCGGTGGTTAGCTACACCTTTAGCAGCATGAGACCTTCACCTGCAACAAGGTGGGATAAACCCTGAGTACTCGAATGTACTCAGCTAGACTTACCCGTCATAAACTAAAATAAATGACACCAAGGATTATGCAAGGCTTTATGGTAGTGGATTGGCTTGACTCATTTTGTGGAAAAGCATAATAATTCTTTTAACCTTCAGTTAATGATGTAGCATCAACTTTTAATCATTTACCTGTCATCTACATTAGCCACTAATCTATGCCAAACAAGTTGATTAAAGCATACAATAGATTCCATCATCATTCTAGGCTCTCCATAAACCGGATCACCAACATTAGTTTCATAGTCGTGTAAATGTTTTCATTACCCTAGTCAAGTGCTCTCTAACCAGGAGCGATGGCAATTCGAATCGGATTCCTACTCAGCTGAGGGGGGAAGTTACAGGTCACCGAAGACACTATTCAGGTAAAGTCGCGGGATAAACAGGGACCACCGACACCCAAGGGCCGCCCGAAAGCCAGCAGCTGTGAAGGTCTTAGATCGCGCCCCTGTGTCCGAACCCCGCCTCGCACCAGCACGATGCGTCGCAATCCAAACCCGACCCGAATAGTGTACCGGCTTCACGGTTGGAACGAGTTATCCTTCCAGTTAAGTGTAGGGCATGCGTTCAACATGACCAGACGAACAACAACATAAACAGTCATTAGTTGACACGGTCGAGTCACCCCCATCCAAAGTACATGGAGTTTCCCACCGATCTTAGTTCGATTAACCATTCCGGCTATCATTCCGAGATAAGCCATAACATGTGATGAGGATATTCACATACATCTTGCGGGCAATGGAAATCACCCGACTTCTACCGAACTATGCCAACTAAGCATGACTGACTCGTAATTGATAGGGTAACAAGGATAGTGGTAATAGTAGAGTGATCAAGGTATAATGCAACAACGGTTTCACCCAACTCCTAAACTTAATGCATCAAATAATAATAACTTAATTAATATTGCATTTGTAAAGATAGGAGGTTTGTAATGCTCCGAGGCTTGCCTGGGAACCGACTCTAGGTCAGTGCACGTTAGATGATACTCGATTGGCGAGCATCTCTGATCCAGCTTGTTACTTTGATCGATCTTCCATCTTCTAGATCCTTCCACCATCACCACCTTCAGGTTATGTCCAATCATCACGTCCTTCACGTATGCACTTATCGTACCTAAATGAGATGCGAGATGCATGTGCATGAATATGAAGAATGGCAACACGAAATACACATATACAACCATTTAAGACAAGCTCAAGATCATGAAAGGCATAAACAAGACATTAGAGTTATTTATCTAAGTATAACACGAGCATAACATAAAGGAGAAAAACACATCAAGCATGACATACTATTTAATTTAAGTCAAACCATGACAAATATTTATCCATCAAGTCTACTTAATATATTAAACTATCAAGAACAAGTTAAAGAGAACTAACATATACATGCAAGCTCGGGACAGGAACATGCAGTCACGGTTTTAATCATAATGGGAGTTATACTAATCAAACAAATATGAGTCTTACATGTTTGGAAAGCTAATTAAGTTGTCTACAAATTTCTTATAAACATGCAAGGTTGATTTAATAGTTAAGCAACTTGAATTAAAAGAAAAAGACAACTCTATCCAAAAGTGGACAGATTTGGCACCTCTTTTTAAAATAGCCATAACTCAAGATCTACAACTCCTAAAAATATGAATCAAGACAATATGGAAATCTTAAGAAAAGTTCTACAATTCATTCAACAATAGCAATTCATGATTCATATTTTAAATTAGTAAAAAAACACTTATAAACAGATCTGTCCAGGGAGATGGGCAGATTCTAATACCATCTTGCAAAATGCATATCTCTCAAACTAATAGAGATATGGCTACCAAAATTTAAAACAAGCTAGATAATAATATTACCTACAACTTTGGTATTCACTATACCAATAGAAAACCACATTTAATACATGATAAAATTTATTTACTAAACACTATGCATGCAGCCAAAACAACCATATTTCACGTTTGTTATTTTTTTAGATCACAAACCACTTAACAAACAGCCATGAAACTTTAAAAAAACATCATTCATGATATAAGGAACACACCATAATTATTTCATGATTTTTGGAGTATTCCTTAATGTCAACAAATATTTAATCTACACAATAAAGCTCCTAGAACAGCAACACAAGAATCATTTGTACAACAATTAACACCAACTCAAACCTAACATGCAATTGATCTAGTCCTAAATCGCATCCATGCGATTTTTCTACAATTTTATAGGATTTTTCAAAGACCATGCAAAACAAGGGGATTAATTTCGGGAATCTATTTTCAAACAGGCACCCTGCATAAACATGTAATAAATAAAGGATTTAAAAGTAAATCCATGAGTCATGTCACTTTTGCACAAAAAACCAAATAAAAGCATCTCTATACTAGATGACCCTTTCTGCTTCAGCGTCGGGGGATTTTACGGAGACGACGACAGATCGAAGGGAACCGGAGCTGCGGTTGCCGGATCGAGGGACGCCGTGCCATGGCAGGGGCAACCGGCCGGCAGAGCAGCCGCATGCACGCCGGCAGCAGCAGCGTGCGGCGTCGTCGACGGCGCGGAGGCGAGCACCGGGCGGGGGCGCTACACTCGTGCGGCTTGCGCGCGGGGCGTGGCCCGCGATGGCGGGGCCCGGCGTCGGCCAGCGGGCGAGCGGGCTCGGCCGGGGAGCGCGGGAGGTTGTGCGAGCGTCGGTGCGGCGCTGCAGCGCGGCAGGAGCAGCTCGGCACAGGCAGCAGCTCGGAGGGAGAGGGAGCTCTGGCCATGGGAGAAAGAGAGGAGCAGAAGGGAGAGAGAGCTCCCGGCATGGGAGGGAGCCGAGAGGGAGGAGGAAGAGAGGGTGCGGGTGGAGAGGCTCGGCAGAAGATGCCGGCCTTTTATTCCCCTCCTCCTTCCCCACCAAACCCATTAATTGCCACTACCCCACTGGATTTAATTACGAAATCGCCACTATTGTCGCGTTTACTCGCTGTTCAAACCGTACGTCCGGTCGCGAATCCGAATGCACCGTTGCGAAGGTCTCGACAAGTAGAGCAACTTTGCTTTTACCAAATTTGTCAGATTCGGATTACTTTTTGCGATATAAAATCCGAAAGAAAACCCCGCGAAAACCGGGAACCGAATTTCCGAATTCCGGCCGATCTTCGGACCTTATTTTCTCTATTTTCGGAGCTGATTCGGGTCTGGATTTTTGAACAAAGTTTGTTTGTCTTGACCCGTTCTACAACTTTTCTTAAAGGCGCGTCGCCATGCGAGATCTCCAAATTGGCGCTCAACGCCGGTCAAAAAATGTCGTCGGTTGCGCTCGGGCCAGAGCTCGGAATATTTTCCGGGCATTTTCTCTGTTTCCGGGCAACACGAACATTTCACGACTTTTGTTGTAGAGTTCAACTGGAGAATTTCGGGCAATGTCGTGAGACTTGGTTGAACTCGTATAATTATATCCGATTTATAAATTAAACCGATTAATTATAAAAGTCGTCATTCTATGTGCCGTTTCGATTCCGAATATCACGAAACTTTTCCAAAGGTTCATATATATGGAAATCGAGATGAGGCACATAGAATAAATACATTATCATATATTCCCGATATATGAATTAGAGCCTCTGATTATCGTTTGATCCGATATAAAAAAAGGTTTAATCACTTTTTAATTCGTGATTAACACAAGGGGTGTTACAGTGCATTAGTGAGAAAACACCAAGCAAAGGTCAAATGACAAAGCAGACAATGTATAATGGATATAAGATGATCTGAACTCATAACCACCAAACCAATATTTGGGTGAAAGACAGCCAAAGGAGTTGTTGATATCTAAATAGACTCAATTTGGTTCAGGGGCTCAGTTTTATCTTCCAGGTATCCCTCCTTGCTTGAATCCAGTTCTCTATCCAACCTTCCAATTATGTCAAATTTGTTCAAGCTTTTCCTACTCTTGTCCCCTTTGTAGTTGTTGTAAGGGTCATGATTATAGGACTCATCTGGCTTTCCAGGACCAGGTGGGCCTCCCCCCCTTAGCTCCTCCTTTGGGTTCCTCAACTTCAAATCTGAGATTCACTCCTTTACCATTAAAGAAAACCTCAAGATCTCCTCTCGCATCTTGAGGGTTTCTACACCTTCCTTGAAACCTCACAGGGCATACCTAATTAAGCTAATTTCATCTACCATTAGAGGCTCAGCTACTAGGTTGGCCACTTCTTTAACTGTGTCCACATCTCTAGCGAGGTTAGGCAGTTTGTGAATTTTGATGTAGACTGTATACAAAACAGAAGAAGTTTCAGGATCCAGAGATGACTTCTCAAGCTTCCCTTCGAGCCCAAATAGGGACATCTCAAAACAAGAGAACTTGGTGAAAGTTTCCAGGGTATTTTTGTTAGGAAAGATTGCCAAAAATTGCTGATTATCCATCTTCCTAACTCTAAAGTCCCAAGACTCTTTCACCAAATGTTTGAGCTCCTGATCTATCTTGTCAGCATTTGCTTCTCCTTCCAGCGCAGTTAACAACCGCCTTGACCTGGAATTCCAAAGCCGAACATTTGAATCTTTTCCCCCCATACTCTTGCAGTCCACCGCCATGTGAACTTTACCTTTGCATTTGTAGCACACTGGCTCGTTTGTGCAATCAGATTGGTGGTGTCCTAAGCCTAGGCAACGAAAGCATTTGATGTTAGATTGGATTGGGGGTTTACCTCCAGAAGGCTCTGCTCCCCCCTTGTCGTGATTATCTGGAGTATACATATGGATATCCGCTGACGTTTAAAAGGGACAGGCAAGTCATGTAGATGAAACATTGATTTTGAAAACAAACTTATTTTCGAAATACTTGCATCAAAACCTATTTTCTAAATTAATTGAATGAACAAAGATGATGATTAATTGATGATAGTTGATTATTCGGTGTAGAGAGAGCTCATGGAATGTGATGATGATTCTGGGTTGGGTCGATCTCTCTCTAGACCCGACTATGAATATATATAGGGATTAACCCCATATTACTCGTTATGTGTGCTGTATTAAACCGTGTCGGTCATGAACTCGTTTGTGACGGGCCGAGTCCGGTACCCATGAATGTTATTATATACTCCCTATGGTAAGTGTGGAGAGGGTTGGGTGATGAAATCCCCAATCAGGTGTCGATGAAGTACACCTAGGCGGATATATTACTGCACGTGAGTAGATGTGGATGTATATAATATACGGAAGTAGGGAAAGTCCCGGTATCTTGATCATGAGTCACACCAAAGGAAGTGTGATGGAAAATTGATCAAGGTAATCATGGGTAAAGTGATACAAACCTGCGCAGGGTTAAACCGTGAATTCACGTCATGTCTCCTGGATTGGAGGCTACGGGGAGCCTATAGGAGGCTCTGTCTCACTTATGGGTGATAGTAGATTTATTAATTGATTTTCTAAAATACACAACTTTTTGATAAATGATCTATGATGGAGAATGAATATGACTGATGGATAGGAATGCATTTCATTAATATTATATATATGCTTGTTGAGTACTTTGTACTCACTCTTGCTATTAACCCCCCTTCAGATGAAAAGAGACAAAAGAGACAACTTGTGATGTTACGGTGTACCAGACGGACGATCGATAGGAGATACAATTTACACCTAATAGAATAGCGGGATGAAGATGTTATTATATTTGTTTTAGGTAATATTTATTATCTGTCTTTTATTTAAATGTAACAAATTTTGTAAAGTCTTAACTATCATTCTGTTGCACCACTTTGATTAGGGTTATTATTTGAGAAAGCATCCATTTCTCGAGTAATAATTCTTAAGCCGACATTTTTACCTTGGTAGTGAAAATGCGGGGCGTTACACTTGACGATCAAGGGCAGCAAGTTCCTCAGACATAGCAAGCTGCCATTCTGGAATACAAGAAGCTTCCTGATAAATGGATGGCTCATCAATAATCGCATTGACATGAGGAAAACCATACTTGTCTGCGGGTTGAATAGAGCTACGATCTCGAAGATTATATCGGGGACCAACCTGTAACTCATTAGAAACAATAGATGACTCATCAATAGTATTATGATCAGAGTCAACAACAGCGGGCTCATCAGGACTAGCCAAGGTCGTTGAACGAGAAAGAAGTTGTGTAGTGTTTTTAGGACGACGACTGAACACACGTGTAATAGGTGGTTTAGAGAAAGAGTGAGGTGTTGAAGATGGAGTTGTTGCAGGGGGTAAAGGTGGCGTGATGGAAATGGGAGCAGGTGTGGAGGTAGGGACAAGTGATGTTGAGGCGTCATCACCAGATGAAAAAGGAGGAAGACACAAAAAGGAAGTGGACTCTGTGGGGGAATATGAGTTCTTGGTGGCTGGGTTATAAAAGAAAGGACGGTCCCAACAAAATTAACATCACGAGAGATGCGTATGCGATGGGATGAAGGGTCATAGCATCGATAACCCTTATGCTCAGGACTATACCCTAGAAAAACACACTCAACAGACTGTGCAGTCAATTTAGTGCGCTCACGAGGTGCAAGCAAAACATAGCATGTGCATCCAAAAACACGAAAATGGTCATAGCGAGGAGGAGTACCATAAAGTACTTCACCAGGGCACTGGTCCGACAACTTGGATGAGGGTTGTCTATTGATGAGGTAGACAACCGTAGAAACAACTTCTCCCCAAAAATGAGAAGGCACAAAATATGATATCAAAAGGGTGCGAGCTGTCTCTATGAGATGGTGATGTTTTCGTTCAGCAACGCCATTCTGAGCATGAGCACCTGGACAAGATAGCTGGGCAAGGGTACCCTCAGAGGACAAAAAATGGCAAAAAGCAGCAGACAAATATTCACCCCCAGAGTCAGAACAAAGAATTTTAATGGGAGTAGAAAATTGTGTGTGAACCATGCGAGCAAAAGACTGATAAATAGTACACAACTGTGAACGGTGTTTCATGAAGTAAATCCATGTATAGCGAGAATAATCATCAATAAAAATGACATAATATTTGTGACCATCCTTTGTAGCAAAGGGTGCAGGACCCCACTGAAAGGATCAAGATGCCCAAGAGGGGGGGGTGAATTGGGCTTGTTTTAAATTTCTAAAGCAAATATGAAAACCTATCAAATGCCAATCACCCCCTAGTGCCTACGATCCGTGTGTCCTAGCTAGAAAGCTGCAACAGTTCATGGAAATTAAAAGCAACCTAAGCAATTCTAGTAGGTAAGATAAAAACAAGACGGAATGTAATGCGGAAATATAAAGAGCTAGGGAAAAGAAATTCTTAGTGACGCAGCGATGTTTTCCCGAGGTATCGAGGTGTCGACACACCCCCCGTAGTCCTCGTTGGAGCACCTCACAAGGTATCGCTCCCCCTCTACCCGCGCAAGGGTAGAGTTTGAAGGATAGATGTTGACCTTCTATTTGTCTCTTGAGGAGGAGGATGCGGTGCTTCAACATTGCTTGCTTCGGCCTCGGCTTGATCTTGAGGAATGTGAGTGTCTTCTTGAGCTTCCCTCACTTGATCTCCTTCATCAACTTGAGGCGTGTGAGGTGGAGAAGGATCTTGATTTGCTTCATCTTCAACTTCTTCCACCTCTTGCGGGTTGATAGCACCAATTGGCATATTCTTCATTGCCTCCCTCAAGGGTTCATCACCTACATCAATATCCTCAAGCCTCCTTGGGAGCCATTAGTTTCATCAAACTCTAAGTCATACGTTTCTTCAACTAAGCCGGTGGCTTTGTTAAATACTCGATATGCCTTGGATTTAAGAGAATAACCAAGTAAGAAACCAATGTCACATCTCCTTTGGAACTTGCCCAAGTGTTGGCGCTTCTTGTAGATGTACACTTTGCATCCAAACACTCGAAAAAAGGATATATCCGGTTTCTTCCCATTCACAAGCTCATAGGGGGTCTTCTTGAGAAGCCTTTGGACAAATAGTCGGTTGGCCGCATAGCAAGCAGTGTTGATTGCTTCGGCCCAAAACTTCTCGGGGGTGTTGTATTCATCAAGCATTGATCTTGCAAGAGTAATAAGTGTCCGGTTCTTCCTCTCTACTACACCATTGTGTTGAGGAGTATAGGTGGCGGACACTTCATGCTTGATCCCAACTTCATCACAATAATCTTCAATTTTGGTGTTTACAAATTCGGTCCCATTGTCACTTCTTATCTTCTTGATCTTCACATCAAACTCATTTTGGGCTCTAGTTGCAAACTTCTTGAAGATGCCTTGTGTCTCTCCCTTGTCTTGAAGAAAGAACACCCAAGTGTATCGAGAGTAGTCATCCACTACCACCAAGCAATAGAGATTTCCTCCAAGACTAGCATAGGTGGTAGGGCCAAATAGATCCATGTGTAGCAACTCTAGGACTCTTGAGGTTGACATGAAAGCTTTGGTTGGATGAGTGTTTGCCACTTGCTTGCCGGCTTGACATGCACTACAAAGTTTGTCCTTCTCAAACACCACATCCTTGATTCCTCTAACCATTTCCTTCTTGACAAGCTTCTTCAAGGTTGACATGCCCACATGTGCTAATCTTCTATGCCATTGCCAACCCAAAGAATTCTTGGAGAATAGACAAGTTTGCAAGTTAGCTTCATTTGAAGTGAAGTCCACTAAGTAGAGGTTGTTGTGCCGGAACCCTTTGAATATCATTGATGAATCTTCAATCTTGGTCACAATCACCTCATTTGGAGTGAAGAGACAATGAAACCCGAGATCACAAAGTTGACCAACCGATAGCAAGTTGAAGCTCAATGATTGTACTAGCAAGACATTTGAAATTGATTGATCTTGGGAGATAGCCACTTTGCCTAAGCCTTGAACTTTGCCCTTTGAATTATCCCCAAAAGTGATCTTGTCTTGATTTGCACAATCCTCATCAAGTGTGGTGAACATCCAGGGGTCGCCGGTCATGTGTTGAGTGCAACCACTATCAATTACCCAATGGCTCCCACCGGTCTTGTAGTTCACCTACACACAAGCAATTTGGAGTTAAGCTTGTTGTTTGGGAACCCCCTTAGTGCGGGGCCCCATTGCCTTGTCAACCAACTCCTTAGCAACCCAAAGAACCCTAGGCTTGTTCTTCATTGGTGGTCCAAGAAACACCACAAGTGGTCTACCCTTGGAATCTTTGTTGATGACATAGTGAGCATCATGATCAAATGGCCTAGTGTGCTTGGGCAAGGTCTTGGGAAGTGGAGTCTTGCATTGAAACGCGAAGTGACCAATTTGTCCACATCCAAAGCACCTCTTAGGCTTGGGCTTTGGCTTCTCTTGATTGTAGCCATTGTACTTGTTCTTGTAGTAGTTCTTGGCTTCAATCTTGACCTTGGCCTTTATCACTTGGTTTTCCTTGTACCTAATACCGGTCTTGTCATTCTTCATGACGGTGCTCATTAGAAGCTCACTTTGGAGATTATGGCCCTTGGTGAACTTTTCAAGGCCACTTGTAAGCTTGGTCTTGTTATTCTTGAGCTTGGCAATTTCTTCTCTAAGAGAGTTGATCAAAGTGATAGCATCTTTGTCTTCTTCTTGAGCCGGCTTGATGGTGAAGGGATTGTTTGCCTTGAGGATGATTAGCTCTTCCTTGAGCTTTGAGTTCTCTTCCCTCATCTTCATATAATCATCATACTTGTCGGCTTCTACAACTCTCTTGCCCTTGCACTTGGCACTTTGCTCAAGAGCCACATCATCAAGCTCGATTTCACAAGAGGTAGCACTTGCACACTTAGCACACGGGTTAGTAGCAACATGTGTAAGATCTTGAGTAAGCAATTCATTTGCTATCACTAGTGTGCCATGATCACTTTTCACTTGGTTTGAGTCATCTTTTAGCAAGTTAAACCTTGTGAGGAGCTCTTGGGATGACCTCTCAAGCTTATCATGTTTCTCATTGGCTTGCTTAAGAGAGGCTTTGAGCTCCCTAGTGCTAGATGTGAGAGAGTTAATCTCAAGCTTCAAATCATCATTAGCACTAGACAAGTTATCAAGCTTATCATGCAAGTTTTCTTTGATTTCAAGAAGTTTGTCATTTTTACTCTTGTACTTCCTTATGATGCTAGCGTACTTGTTGCAAATTTTAATTAGCTCATCATAGGAAGGTGCTTCTTCATCGTCACTATCATCACTAGAGAGGTCATCACCATCATCCTCTTTTTGTACCTTCTTGTCACCTTTAGCCATAAGGCATAGGTGTGTAAAGGATGAGCCCGGCGATGAAGGAGGAGGTGGCAGTGGAATAGAAGAACCAATCACCAATGCGGCCACCTTCTCTTCTTCACTCTTGTCATCGGAGGAGTCACTTGAATCATCAATATCGGTGAGCCAATCACCCACAATGTAAGCCTTGTCATCCTTCTTCTTCTTGTATGGCTTGTCTTGCTTCTTGTCATCATCACTTGAGTCATCATTGCCGCCCTTGTTCTTCTTGAAGTTCTTGAACTTGTTGTTCTTGAACTTGTCTTTCTTCTCTTCGGGACACGCATGGGCTAGATGACCAAGAGTGTCGCAATTGTAGCACTTCATTTGGGAGATTGGCTTCCTTGAAGAGCTTGTGAAGAATTTCTTCTTCTTTGAGTCAAACTTGACTCCATTCTTGTTTAGCCTCTTCAACATCTTGGCGGTCTTCTTCACCATGAGAGCGATGTTGTCTTCATCATCATCATCACTTGCACTCTCAATGACATATTGAATCTTGCACTTCTCCTTGGAAGATGCCTTGAGAGCCAAGTCCTTCTCCTCCTTCTCTTTCTTCTTGGAGGAAGAAGAACTTCCATCATTGATCTTCATGTACATCTCATGAGCATTGATCTTGCCCAACACTTGCGTTGGTGTAGTTGCGGAGAGATCGCCTTGATGAAGAACCGTGACGATGTGGCTATACTTGTCTATTGGTAGGACACAAAGTATCTTGCGCACCACATCGGCCGGTGTCATTTGAGAGAGCCCAAGGCCATTCAACTCCTCTACAAGCACATTCAAGCGAGAGTACATTTCATTAGCATTTTCATGAGATAGCATAGTGAAAGCATTTAACTTAGCAATGATGAGGTGATAACGCTCTTCTCTTTCACATTTAGTGCCCTCGTGTAGAGCACAAATGTTTGTCCAAATCTCATGCGCGGTTTTGCAATTTCGCACACGGTTGAACACATCCTTGCAAATGCCACGAAAAAGAATGTTCTTTGCCTTAGGATTGTTCTTCTCAAAGTATGGATCCTCGGCGAACACCGATCCACCTTGGGTGGCGGCTTTGTGAACGTCGACGTCCACGGCCTCAAGGTAGGCCTCCATCCACACTTTCCAATAAGGAAAGTCATCCCCATCGAACATGGGTGGCGGTCCATCCCCATGGGACATCTTGCTCTAGGCAGTGAAGTCTAATTTAGAGCAACAAGGCTTTGATACCAATTGAAAGGATCAAGATGCCCAAGAGGGGGGTGAATTGGGCTTGTTTTAAATTTCTAAAGCAAATATGAAAACCTATCAAATGCCAATCACCCCCTAGTGCCTACGATCCGTGTGTCCTAGCTAGAAAGTTGTAGCAGTTCATGGAAATTAAAAGCAACCTAAGCAATTCTAGTAGGTAAGATAAAAAGAAGACGGAATGTAATGCGGAAATATAAAGAGCTAGGGAAAAGAAATTCTTAGTGACGCAGCGATGTTTTCCCGAGGTATCGAGGTGTCGACACACCCCCCCGTAGTCCTCGTTGGAGCACCTCACAAGGTATCGCTCCCCCTCTACCCGCGCAAGGGTAGAGTGCTCTCTACGGGCTGATTCTTCGCCACTCCGGCTCGGTGAATCGCCCACAACCGATCACAGAAGCTTGGAGAAGAGCCACCGACAATCTTCCGGCGATCACTTCCTCCGAACACCACCAAACCGTCTAGGTGCTGTCGAACACCAAGAGTAACAAGCACAAGACCTTCACTTGACCAACTCAAGGCTAGGAAGGTGGATGGATGCACACAAGTCACTCCTAATCACTCTAGGAGGGAAGAACAAGATGAACTCTCTCTAATCTCTCCCTCGCTAGGCACTTGACTCTCCAAAGGATTTCTCAAGGTGTCACCAGCTGAAACAATGGCCAAGAGTAGTCCTAAGGACGAAGGGGGCAACTATAAATAGTCCCCACCTCCAAAACTAGCCGTTTTTTACTTTTTCCTCTCTCTGCGAAGCCACCGGACTAGTCCGGAGCTTACACCACCGGACCATGCACACTAGTCCGGAGCTCACTCTGAATTCCAACTCAGGCACCGTCGGACTACTCTGCTTGGTCCGACGCCCTGGTCTGATGCACTGGTCCGGATCCAGGTTGCTCTCTGAGTGAAAACTTCTTCTCTTTTTCGAACCACCGGACCACTCTCCTTGGTCCGGTGCCCTGGTCCGACGCTCTGGTCCGGAGCCAGGGTGCTCACTGAGTGAAACCAACCTTGTGACACCCTGTGTCAAGCTTGCATTAGGGTCATCATTAGCCACTAAGCACATCATTTCAGTGCATTCATGTTTGCATATGCTATCATCTCATGTGTGTGTTTATGCTTTGAAACTAGAATTGAATAGGCATTTTGTGCTTAATCTTGTGTTTAACCTGTTTAGTTAAGCCTTGCTTTGCTTAGAGTAAAAAGTGTGGTTTGTTTATGTTTAGTTACCCTGCTTAGTTTTGTCAAATAAAAGAAAATGGAAAAGGAAATCAGAATCGAGACAGGCCGAGCTCCACCCCTCGACCTCGACCCCCGCCCGGAAGGCTCGATGACGGACCGGGTCTGAGCGAACGACCCCAGGCTAGAGGCTCGACCGAACCCGAGGCCCGATCGGTCAGTCTATCGACGCCCCACCCTCGAGTTCTAACCCTCGACGTCTACCCTCGATGACGGACTCAGGTTTGAGCGAACGACCCCGCACGGAAGGCTCGATCCGCCGATCGGCCCTACCCTCGATATCGACCCTCTCCCGCACGCTCAACCGCACGCACGTCTCGCGCACGCCCACGCACTCACCCGATCGCAGCTGAGCCGTACGTCGGAGTCATCCGCCACGTGGCCGCCGATGCCTGACCGCGGAAGTGGAACACGCCAGCGCCGCCGCTTCGGCTCTGCGCCGACATCGCTGTCGCCACTCGCGCTGTCTCACTCAAATCTGAGTTAACGGCGCTAGGATCAAGTCGGCTCCGCTTTTCCGCCGCTAACGTCCTGCTTCGCCGCCGTAGACCTGCCAGCCGCCCTGCCGCGCACCGCGCCGTCGTTTCACAATAACGTCGCCGCAGTGCCGCGTCCGATCAGCGCCCCGCCTTGTCTCTTTCGCATTCAAGCGCGAATCCACGCTAACGGCGCGTCGACCAAGTCGTGATCCGCTCTACGCCGCGCGCCGCAAGAACGCCAGTGCCGCTGCCACCACCGCACATCGTGTCACGTCCCCTCTAGCAGCGCCGGTCGGCCATGACCAAGCGAGGAGGAGCGCATATACCTCCTCCACCTCCCGCACTCATCCACACGCATCCGCACTCGCGCAACCGCTCGCAGTTCTCTGTTCTTCGTTGCGCCGAGAGCTCCAAGCACCGCAATCGCCTTCTTCTTCAATCCACCACCACCCAAGCCCCTTTGCTCAATTCCTCTCGCCCTAGCGTTCGCTTTTGCCCCGCACCCATGTTGCTCGCCTCTTCTTCCCCAGCCGTGGACTCCAGTCACCGGAACGCCTTTCTCCGTTCTTCGACTCCGAGTCGCCAACGCACCGATCAACCAGCGTTCGCCGTTCACCGTCTCGTCTCCGACGCCTCCATCTTCGTGGAAGCTTCGCCGGAGTTAACCGAGGTGAGAACACCGTTCCTCTAGCTCCAGTTCAACCCATGTCGTCACAGCACCTTCGGCCGTGCGCCATTGCCGCCGCCGCAGAGCTTGCACGTGGCCAGGTTTCCACAGAGCCTCTCTGGCTCAGCTAGCCCTCGAGCCGCACGCACCACATTACCACGATGCTCACGCACCACAGCGCCGAGCTTCGCTTCGGCGGTGATCACTTCGCCGTGTCACACCGTCGAGCTGCACCGCCACCGCACACCGTCGACCCCTCTTCACGGTCGCACCGGTTCAACCAACACCACCAAGGGATGCGCGTAAGTCATCCCGAGCCTAGCACAGCCAATCCCACCGCCGAAGACTTCACCATCGGCGAAAACGCGTTGATCAGCACCATTCTCTGTTCTGCTCGATGGTCGCTGGACCTCGAGTAATCGAGGGTCAACCTCGAGTAATCGAGGGTCATGCCCGTCTGTTGCCTCGACGTGCCTCGAGCCCGTCCCGGAATGATTTCCTATCCTCGTTTTCCGTTGTATGCCATGCTTGTGTGTTTTTATCTAGAGTTGGTAGAATCTTGTTGCTAGTTTCTGTTCAGTTTAAGTTATAGCCTGTTTATCCTGCTAGCTAGTAGCTCGAGCCTTAGTAGCTTTGTGGTAGTTCTCTGGTCCTATGCTTAGAATCTCTGTTAGTGTGTTCAATCCTGTTCAAGTATCATCCCTGCACCATTCAGTTATTTATCTATGTATTGCAATCATTTAGGATCCATGGAGGAACATCAGGAGCCCACAGAGACCGAAGTCCAGGAGGTACAGGAGCTGTACGAGGAGTACCAAGAGCTCGACACTAACCTTCCTGAGTGCCCTGACCACCAACCCTCCACCTTCTCTCAAGGCAAGCCCCGGAGCATTCCTAAGCCTCCTAGTTTTACAATTTAATCTACTTGAGTATTTTATACTGTGATGCATTAGGTGATAGGAGTTGTTTTGAATCCCAAATTGATGCATTAACTTCCTTGATATTTGTTTTACCTACCTTGTTACCCTGTTAATAATAAAGTAAAAGCAACCGCTTAGCATGCTTAGAAATAATGGTTACCTTTCTTTTTATGTTTCGTATTATCCCTTGTGGGTAATACTATCACGGTTGGCTATATTCGCTATCGTGGAAAGAACCTATGGTAGTAATGAAATACGGTCAACTGGAAGGCAAGTGCACCAAGTGGTCAAGACTTGGGGGCAGTCCGCCCGTTGGATCGTGTAGGTTTGTACACGATGGTGGCCCTCTTACATCTTTGAATGCGCCCTTTCGCATAGGGGCCGTTGTGAGTATCGACCCCAAAGTCGAGTAAACACTGTCCGGGCCGGAGCTCGCTCTGCTGTGAGCACCCCTCTAGACTGTAGGCATGATCTGCCCCGTGGTGGCCATCTATTTTCTACAATTGGGGTGGACCAATGCAAGCCCGCGTCGATTACCACGTGGACTTTGTTGAGCGGTAACCTAATGCTGACCCGACGGGGAAAGTATGGGCGTGTGTTAAAGGTAATCTTACCAGCTGGTGTATATCGATTCGAATTGCCGCCCCCCACTGGATATGGGGGATTATGCTGAGCTTCACCACGGTACAACTCCATGTGACATCTTAATGGTTCTACTAAAATGTTGATAAAGGAACTGGATATATGTTACTATATTGTTTGAGTAGTATCAAGTGTGTGCTCTAGTATAGATGCAATAACCTAGAGATAATTAGTAGGATAAAAGATGACTGCTCATTGTATCATTAATGTAAACTCCTTTAATTTTAAGTATTTCTGCAAAGTAAATCTTACCCAACTCCAGATACAGCCATGCATATCCTTGGAGTCTTTATTTTCAGTTAGACGGGTAAGTCTAGCTGAGTACATTCCCGTACTCATGGTTTATCCCGTTGTTGCAGATGGCCAAGTATACATCGGCTATTGTAAGCACTGTCTATATCCTTTCTACGGAGAAGATGAGTAAGCCTTGGGCAAGGTCTTCTACAAGCTCACCTTTGCTATTGTTGGACCTGACGTTGTGGGCACCCCTGTCTTTTAAAACTTCAAGTTCAGCTTCAAACAATGTTTTATTTGGCCGCAAGTATTGTGGCGGAAGTACTACTTTTATTTGGAACAAAGTGTTGTAATAACTTTATTTCGTACTTTAAGAATTTTCGGTTGATTTGTGGCTCGTTCGAATGTGTATCCCTGAATGTACGCGATCCTGAGTTGATGTAAGAAATCTTTCGAGATTTTCGGACTACCGGGATTATATGGGCTCAAGTGTTGTAAGTGGTAGCTAATCAGCTACATTAGCACTTGATCTCTTATAATTTGGGCGGTTCCGTCACAGCTGGTATCAAAGCATTTGTTCAGGTATCCTCATTCGTTTGAGCAACTTTTCAACTAAACTGGTATTTTCAAAACTATTTTTATAAACTACTTTCAAAACTTGGGTGCCAGAGTCTAGTCCTTAAGCCCTATACTAGGAAATCAGGTGGCTTAGTTATACTAACTTGGTTCTGGGTTTTGCTCATGCTGGATCTTTGTAATTTGCCGGGATATCATTCTTGGGAAGAATGATACTAGGTTCGAAAACTTGCATTGAAAACTATTTGTGAGATGTGAGAGTAGACCTTCCAACCATTGGTCAAGGGAAGTGATATCTTGTTACTTAAAGATATGTGAGCATTCACGCAGACATATCTGAGAAGTAGGTAATGCTGGGTGGGTTTTCCGAGCTTGGTGCATAAGGTTTTGGTATCTAACTGGTATGTACTTGGTGCGTATCAGGAAGTGCCCGATGATTTGTCTGCATTGGGTTTTGTCTTTTCGGCTGAAATGAATTTTCTGCAGGTACACTAACTACGCAAACGTGTAGAACGAATAACTGCGTAATGAGAGATCGTCTTGCCACCGACTAGAACGTTAGGACTTACGAGTCATTCTAGTTGAGTGAGAACGTAGTTACGATCATGCATCATGTTTATATTCTTGTATCATGTCATCCCTCCCCTTAATTTGTAATCATCCCCTTTTGATAAAAATGACCAACATATACCTGTCTCACGAGAGTCGAAACCCCTTTTTCTTCAGATGCCTCGTACCCGTTTAACCGCTAGGAAAGCAACCGGAGGAGCAGGAGTCCCTCGTCACCCTTTGGCAAGGAAGATGACCAGGGGAAAGTTTTTGACGTACTTTGGGCTGCCAACTATCCTTTGGCGAGTTTTGCATGACATTGGGTATTCTGAGGGCAGTGAACCCAAGTACTCTTGGCAGAAGCAGCAGTATGGCCAAGATTCTTTGGTCCAGGTTGAGGTCAGAATAAAAGCTTTGGAAGGAAGGCCCGACTGGTCAGGATGGACGATCGTTACCAAGGGAGCTTGTGCTAAGGATGGAGCCAACAGGGCAGCATATCTGGTGCTAAAGGACATCATTGCTCGTTTTCCAGCAGATCTTGCAGACGCATGGCCAGGAGTGTTCCCACGTGGATCAGCTTTTCCTGTGGATTGGATGCAGACTGAGGAGACAACTCTGACAGGAGGTGAAGAGGAGCTTTTCTTTTGTGAGACCCCAACCATGGGTGCCACTGGAGCTCTTCTAAGCACTTGTGAGAGTTTGGAGCGCAGTCTGGCAGATGTTGCAGAAATCCACAACGCCACGATGGAGAGTAAGCGCTAGTTGCAGCAAGAGTTCGAGACAGCAGTCGAGACCCTTCAGGCAGAGTTAGCTCAGATGACTCTGGAACGCAATCAGGCTCAGGCTAAGTTGTAGGAGGAGATCACCCCTCGTGTGGTCAGCGAGCAGTTGCTTCTCGAGGCCACCAACTCCAGGAATGAAGCTTGGACCGAGTCAGAAGATCTGCAGGCTAGAGTTGCAGAGTTGGAGGGAACCCTCAATGGACAGCAGGAGTACATCAATAACCTGTACGAAGCTTTCCACGCCCTCCATCAGCAGCAAGCAGCAGCAGCAGCTGAAGCCGCCGAAGCACCTGTACCTGAGGAGCCAGAGCCACAGGATGGAGTGATCCTTGGTCCTGACTCACCAAACGAGGACTTCGCCGACGAGCCCTTCTACGACGACAACCTCGACGACAACATCGGAGAGCACGACTACTCCGATGGTTACTGAGCGCTAGTTTAGGAGTTGATCTTCCGTGCAAGGAGCTTTTGTATCTTGGTGGTGTTTAAGATTCTGTTATCTTTGGATCTTCGGATGTGTAAGCCTGAATATGGAATTTAAGTCTAGGCGTTGTTCTGGCGACAAATTTGGAATGTTATTTGTATGTTTATGATGAGCAATTAATTCTGTGATGTTATGTGGAAAGATGAATAACTATATCTGGTCGTGTGCTTAATGTTACATTTTTTACAGCACAGTATTTATTCATCATTCAATATATCATCATCTGATTGTTGCTTGTTAATGGGCTATACAGATGACGGCTAACACTCGTCGCACCAACCGGGGTGATGGAGAGGCATCCCAGAGAGAGGACTTGCCACCACCACCACCACCTGCTATGACCCCAGAAGCGTTCTTTGGCCAGTTCTTGGGTAGCCAAAGAAGTGTCGAAGAGATGCAGCGGCGGATGAATGAAACTTTGCGCAACATCGCTGCCAACACAGCTCAGCAGCACAGACAACAGCAGGGGGCCGCACCTAACCAGTACAGTTCTTATAAGGATTTCATGGACACTCGCCCTCTGATTTTCAAGGAAGCTTCTGAACCGCTGGAAGCAGATGAGTGGCTGCACTCCATGACACAGAAGTTTCGACTTCTGCGTCTGACGGATGAGTTGAAGGCGGAGTATGCCGCGCACAGGCTGGAAGGACCAGCAAGTATCTGGTGGTCCTAGTACCGTGATAATTTACCTACCGGTACTGCAGTTACATGGGAGTTGTTCTCCACAGCTATGCGCCGTCACTACATCCCAGACGGTGTGATGGAGATGAAGCTTACCGAATTCATGAGGCTGTCCCAAGGGACCAGAACATTGTCAGAGTACCTCAGCAGTTTCAACAAGTTAGCTCGCTATGCCAGTGACTTTGTCAACACGGACACCAAGAAGATCGCTAGCTTCAAGAGGGGTATGAACGCCGCTCTTTTGTCCAAGATGGGAAACAGTCACCGCATCACCTTTAGTGACTTCATCAACGACTGCTTGAATCAAGAGACCAATGACAACAGGTTGTTTGCAGAAACGCGTCGTCGCATCCCAGAAGGAGGATCCCATCACAGTAGAGGTCCCAGTGCTTCAAGGCCAGTGTTTCGACCACCACAAGATGGTGCACGTTTCCGACCACCTCAAGGGAAGATGACCAATGCTCGTGCTCGTCCCGCATACCAGAGACCCTTCACTGTACCTCTGCAGCAGAATAAGGGTAAAGCCGCAGCACCTGCAGCTGGAAGTCAGAAGACGCCATTTGTGGTAGGACCGTGCTTCAATTGCGGACAAACAGGTCACCTATCTCGCTTCTGTACGAAGCCCAGAAGGCAGTTCAACTATCCTCAGCAGCCTCGCACAGGAAATGTTCATCATACAACCTTGGAGGAAGTACCAGAAGGTGAGCCCGTCACGGCTGGTACGTTTCTTGTTAATCAATGTCCTGCAGTTATCTTGTTTGATTCTGGAGCATCGCATTCATTCGTTAGTGGGAACTTCATATTGCGGAGTCAACAGAAGGTGGTAGAATTGGAAAAAGAGTATCAGATTAGTGCAGCAGGAGCTGTCCTATATACTCGGAAGATGGTAAAAGATGTAGAAATTACCATGGGGACGGCATCGATACATGTCAACCTCATCGTAATACCTGAGCTAGGTCTAGATGTAATCCTTAGTATGGAATGGATGAAAGCTTGGAAAGTGCATCTAGATATCGCCCAACGAGCAGTATCTATCACAAACCCACGGAATGGAGTTACCTTTGGAATCTTCTTACCTGAGAACCCAAATCAGTTTGGAGTTATGTTTGCTATCACTGCAGAGTTGTTGGATAAGATTCCTGTAGTGTGTGAGTTTCCAAATGTGTTTCCTGACGATCTTCCAGGGTTACCTCCAGATCGAGATGTCGAGTTTGCTATAGAGCTAGCTCCAGGAACAGCACCTATATCTAGGAGACCATATAGGATGCCACCCAACGAGTTAGCCGAACTCAAGAAACAACTCCAGGAGTTGTTGGAAAAAGGTTTGATCCGATCGAGTTGTTCACCTTGGGGATGTCCCGCCATCTTTGTGAAAAAGAAGGATAAGACCTTAAGAATGTGCGTGGATTATCACCCTCTCAATACAGTTACCATCAAAAACAAATATCCGTTGCCACGGATTGATTTGTTGTTCGATCAGTTGTCTAAAGCTAAAGTGTTCTCTAAGATAGATCTACGATCTGGTTACCATCAGATTAAGATCAGAAAAGAAGATGTGCCCAAATCCGCTTTCTCCACAAGATATGGTCTCTTTGAATATCTAGTGATGTCTTTTGGATTGACAAATGCGCCCGCGCATTTCATGTACTTGATGAACTCCGTGTTCATGCAAGAGTTGGATAAGTTCGTGGTAGTTTTCATCGATGACATCCTGGTTTATTCGGAGAATGAGAAGGATCACGCAGAACACCTGCGAGTAGTGCTGAAACGGTTAAGAGAGCATAAGCTTTATGCCAAGTTTAGCAAGTGTGAGTTTTGGTTGACCAAAGTACCTTTTCTGGGTCATATCTTATCAGCTGAGGGTATCTCAGTGGATCCCTCAAAGGTGCAAGAAGTTATGAATTGGACAACACCCGTTAACGTGCATGAGGTTCGCAGCTTTTTAGGATTGGCCGGATACTACCATCGTTTTATCCCGGACTTTTCTAAGATAGCTAAACCTATGACAAGGTTAACATAGAAAAACAAGAAGTTTGAATGGAGCGCAGATTGTGAAACAGTTTTCCGTACTTTGCGGACACTATTGACAACTGCACCAGTTTTAGCACAACCAAATTTGGAGGAACCTTTTGATGTGTTTTGTGATGCATCAACTATTGGATTAGGGTGTGTGCTAATGCAGAATGGAAGAGTCATTGCTTATGCCTCACGACAACTCCGATCTCATGAAGAGAGTTACCCGACACATGACTTGGAGTTAGCAGCAGTTGTGCATGCTTTGAAGATATGGAGGCATTACTTGATGGGTAATCTGTGCCACATCTTCACGGATCATAAAAGTTTGAAGTACCTGTTTACCTAGTCTGAATTGAATATGAGGCAGAGAAGATGGTTGGAGCTAATCAAGGATTATAACCTGGAAGTGCATTATCATCCTGGAAAAGCAAATGTTGTAGTAGATGCCTTGAGCCGCAAATCTCATTGCAACTTGTTGCAACCCTTGTTAGAAGATGGTTTTGATCTAATGCACCCTTCAGTCATAAATAATATTGTTATCCAGTGTACCTTGGATAGTGATATTATTGAAGGACAAAAATCGGACAAAGAGCTTGTGCAAATCAAACAAAGGTTGGAAACCAGTGAATCTCTGAATTTCAAAGTGGATCAGAAAGGAGTCCTATGGTTCAATCAGCGTTTGGTCGTACCTAAGGATCAAGTCTTGCGAGAAAGGATTCTCAATGAAGCACATAACTCAAAGTTATCGATTCATCCTGGTAGCAGTAAGATGTATCAAGACCTGAGGACAAGGTTTTGGTGGTCTAGGATGAAGTTGGATATCGCAGAATATGTCGCAAAGTGTGATACGTGTTGTCTCATCAAGGCAGTGCATATGAAACCTGTTGGGTTGTTACAACCTCTTTCTATCCCTGAGTGGAAGTGGGAAGATATCAGTATGGATTTCATCACAGGTTTGCCTGCTACTCAGAAAGGAAACGACTCGATATGGGTTATCGTTGATCGGTTAACAAAAGTCGCTCACTTCATACCAGTCAAGGTTACACATCGACCACATCAGTATGCAGAGCTTTATGTTCAGAATATCTTAAGGTTGCATGGTATTCCTAAGACCATCATATCCGACAGAGGATCACAGTTTATCGCTCGTTTTTGGGAGCAGTTACATAAAGAGTTGGGAACAAAGTTGATTCGAAGTTCTGCTTATCACCCTCAGACAGATGGACAAACGGAACGAGTGAATCAAGTGTTGGAAGACATGTTGAGAGCATGTGTTGTATCAGCAGAAGGATCATGGGAGAAATGGTTACCTTTGGCTGAGTTTTCTTATAACAACAGTTACCAAGAAAGCATTAAGATGGCACCGTTCGATGCTTTGTATGGATGCAAGTGTAGAACCCCTATCAATTGGATTGAAACAGGAGATAAGGGATTCTATGGTACGGACTATGTGAAGGAGGCAGAAGAGATAGTCCGCACGGTTCAACAACATATCAAGACAGCTCAATCTCGACAGAAAGGTTATGCAGATCAAAGAAGAAGACCTTTGGAGTTTCAAGTTGGTGATTATGTGTATCTTAAGGTATCACCAATGAGAGGCGTTCGTCGCTTTGGAGTTAAGAAGAAGTTAGCACCCCGATATGTTGGACCTTATCAGATCATCGCAAGGAAAGGCAAAGTGGCTTATCAAGTACAGTTACCCCCAGAGATGAGTTCTATCTTTCCAGTGTTCCATGTATCACAGTTCAAGAAGTGTCTTCGAGTTCCAGAAGAAGAATCTGTTCCAAGTTCAGGCATCGTGATCAGCTCAGATTTGGAATACATCGAAGAACCGGAAAGGATCTTGGATACAAAGACAAGAGTCACCAGGAATCGAGAAGTGAAGACGTTCAAAGTTCTTTGGAGTCATCATGGTCCCCATGATGCAACCTGGGAGACCGAGGCCTACCTAATCGCAAACTACCCCGCCTTTTATAATAAATGGTACTAAAACTCAAATCTCGGTACGAGATTTCGTTAAGGGGGGAAGGGCTGTGACACCCTGTGTCAAGCTTGCATTAGGGTCATCATTAGCCACTAAGCACATCATTTCAGTGCATTCATGTTTGCATATGCTATCATCTCATGTTCGCCTCTTCTTCCCCAGCCGTGGACTCCAGTCACCGGAACGCCTTTCGCCGTTCTTCGACTCCGAGTCGCCAACGCACCGATCAACCAGCGTTCGCCGTTCACCGTCTCGTCTCCGACGCCTCCATCTTCGTGGAAGCTTCGCCGGAGTTAACCGAGGTGAGAACACTGTTCCTCTAGCTCCAGTTCAACCCGTGTCGTCACAGCACCTTCGGCCGTGCGCCATTGCCGCCGCCGCGGAGCTTGCACGTGGCCAGGTTTCCACAGAGCCTCTCTGGCTCAGCTAGCCCTCGAGCCGCACGCACCACATTACCACGATGCTCACGCACCACAGCGCCGAGCTTCGCTTCGGCGGTGATCACTTCGCCGTGTCACACCGTCGAGCTGCACCGCCACCGCACACCGTCGACCCCTCTTCACGGTCGCACCGGTTCAACCAACACCACCAAGGGATGCGCGTAAGTCATCCCGAGCCTAGCACAGCCAATCCCACCGCCGAAGACTTCACCATCGGCGAAAACGCGTTGATCAGCACCATTCTCTGTTCTGCTCGATGGTCGCTGGACCTCGAGTAATCGAGGGTCAACCTCGAGTAATCGAGGGTCATGCCCGTCTGTTGCCTCGACGTGCCTCGAGCCCGTCCCGGAATGATTTCCTATCCTCGTTTTCCGTTGTATGCCATGCTTGTGTGTTTTTATCTAGAGTTGGTAGAATCTTGTTGCTAGTTTCTGTTCAGTTTAAGTTATAGCCTGTTTATCCTGCTAGCTAGTAGCTCGAGCCTTAGTAGCTTTGTGGTAGTTCTCTGGTCCTATGCTTAGAATCTCTGTTAGTGTGTTCAATCCTGTTCAAGTATCATCCCTGCACCATTCAGTTATTTATCTATGTATTGCAATCATTTAGGATCCATGGAGGAACATCAGGAGCCCACAGAGACCGAAGTCCAGGAGGTACAGGAGCTGTACGAGGAGTACCAAGAGCTCGACACTAACCTTCCTGAGTGCCCTGACCACCAACCCTCCACCTTCTCTCAAGGCAAGCCCCGGAGCATTCCTAAGCCTCCTAGTTTTACAATTTAATCTACTTGAGTATTTTATACTGTGATGCATTAGGTGATAGGAGTTGTTTTGAATCCCAAATTGATGCATTAACTTCCTTGATATTTGTTTTACCTACCTTGTTACCCTGTTAATAATAAAGTAAAAGCAACCGCTTAGCATGCTTAGAAATAATGGTTACCTTTCTTTTTATGTTTCGTATTATCCCTTGTGGGTAATACTATCACGGTTGGCTATATTCGCTATCGTGGAAAGAACCTATGGTAGTAATGAAATACGGTCAACTGGAAGGCAAGTGCACCAAGTGGTCAAGACTTGGGGGCAGTCCGCCCGTTGGATCGTGTAGGTTTGTACACGATGGTGGCCCTCTTACATCTTTGAATGCGCCCTTTCGCATAGGGGCCGTTGTGAGTATCGACCCCAAAGCCGAGTAAACACTGTCCGGGCCGGAGCTCGCTCTGCTGTGAGCACCCCTCTAGACTGTAGGCATGATCTGCCCCGTGGTGGCCATCTATTTTCTACAATTGGGGTGGACCAATGCAAGCCCGCGTCGATTACCACGTGGACTTTGTTGAGCGGTAACCTAATGCTGACCCGACGGGGAAAGTATGGGCGTGTGTTAAAGGTAATCTTACCAGCTGGTGTATATCGATTCGAATTGCCGCCCCCCACTGGATATGGGGGATTATGCTGAGCTTCACCACGGTACAACTCCATGTGACATCTTAATGGTTCTACTAAAATGTTGATAAAGGAACTGGATATATGTTACTATATTGTTTGAGTAGTATCAAGTGTGTGCTCTAGTATAGATGCAATAACCTAGAGATAATTAGTAGGATAAAAGATGACTGCTCATTGTATCATTAATGTAAACTCCTTTAATTTTAAGTATTTCTGCAAAGTAAATCTTACCCAACTCCAGATACAGCCATGCATATCCTTGGAGTCTTTATTTTCAGTTAGACGGGTAAGTCTAGCTGAGTACATTCCCGTACTCATGGTTTATCCCGTTGTTGCAGATGGCCAAGTATACATCGGCTATTGTAAGCACTGTCTATATCCTTTCTACGGAGAAGATGAGTAAGCCTTGGGCAAGGTCTTCTACAAGCTCACCTTTGCTATTGTTGGACCTGACGTTGTGGGCACCCCTGTCTTTTAAAACTTCAAGTTCAGCTTCAAACAATGTTTTATTTGGCCGCAAGTATTGTGGCGGAAGTACTACTTTTATTTGGAACAAAGTGTTGTAATAACTTTATTTCGTACTTTAAGAATTTTCGGTTGATTTGTGGCTCGTTCGAATGTGTATCCCTGAATGTACGCGATCCTGAGTTGATGTAAGAAATCTTTCGAGATTTCCGGACTACCGGGATTATATGGGCTCAAGTGTTGTAAGTGGTAGCTAATCAGCTACATTAGCACTTGATCTCTTATAATTTGGGCGGTTCCGTCACAAACCTCCTGTCTTGAGGCGTCGGACTAGCCGTCGGACTCATCGTCGGACTAGTCCGGAGCCTTCTCTCTCTGACATGAGCCATCGGACCACTCTCCTATGGTCCGACGCTTTCCAGACAGGTGGTCCAGAGCTTCTCGAGCTGAGATTTTGCCTAAGTCAGGGACTGTCGGACCACTCTCCTATGGTCCGACGCCTACTTGGCAGACTGGTCCGGAGCCTCTTTCTCCCCCTATTTCAACTATTTTCGCTGAGATTTCTCAAGGGATTTTGCTCCTACCATTTCTAGGGTTAACCATGGGCTGAAAGCAAGGTCTCTAGGACTAGTTGTGACAAGTGTGCATATACCCACTCTCCTAAACTCTCCTAGGTCAAGCTACTAATCTCATACCCCCCTTTATAGTACGGTCAAAGGAAAAACAAAACCCTAGCTATACTTAGTGCCCTTCTCAACCTTATGGCACTAAGAACTAGCCTAGTCTTCGACTTGTATCATCATCCTTTGCAACCAAAACGATTTCCATCTTGGGGGCATGAATATCCATTAAGCCCATTCAAATTGCATCACTAATGACCTAACACAAATGACTTTGCCTCTGTAAAACACACGTTAGTCATAGTGATCTAGTATTGTCGTTAATTGCCTAAACACAAGGGTCCATGATTCTACACCCACACATCTGTATGAATAAGATCAAATGGTCTAGCAGACCGAGAAACACTAGAAAGATAAGGAAGATGTATTTGTTTGCCAAGTTTACAACCCTTACAATGAAAGCTAGACTCAATAGATGTATGACCTAAACAACCTTTATTTATTATGAAGGACAAATGAGACCCACAAAGATGACCAAGACGATGATGCCACTTGGCGAAGGATGTTGAGGACGATGCAGTGGATGAGGCGTGAGTTGTAGATGCAACAGACGAAGGAAGACGTAGGGTGTCTAGAACATAGAGGCTGGAAGTGCCTTTACGGCGATGGCTGTGACAGAACCTCTTAAGAATAGGGCCACTTGCCAGGATTAATGTCCATCCGACTTAATCCAAAGCAAATGATTCAAGTCTCAATTAGCCCGTCAGGTGTCGCCACTTTGCAGTGGGTCATTCACCTCTTTCCAAACAGGATCTCCTCATTACAAACAATACAGAAGTAACACGATAATTTATTACATCAAAGTAGCGGAAATTTGAAGTCATATTACAAACCATAAGTTTTGAAACATAAACATACAAAAATAACAAAAAACAATATTGTGCAAAACTGGAAATTAAGAAAAACCCTTCACTGACACCTGGGTCCCGCATGTCAGTGACACAAAAACAGGGCAGCGACGCCGACGACCAAAGAACACGGCGGTGCGTCGCCGTCGATGAACCAAATGGCCAACCGATTCATGTGCTGAACTCTACACTTCACCCCGAACCCAACGAGGTGTGACACGACCATTTCCATCCCTCAGAACACCCTCACCGGCGACGATGGTGGCAACCCGAGCTCGGCCGCACGTACGTCGGCGAGTAAAGACATGCGCCGGAGCAACCAACCAACGCAAACGACTCAGGAAGATAACGCGAACGAAACGCACAAGAAAAACGAGACCATAACCTCCTTAGGTGACCTCGCTGACGGCAATGGCGGCACCCCGTGTGACACCCTGTGTCAAGCTTGCATTAGGATCATCATTAGCCACTAAGCACATCATCTCATTGCATTCGTGTTTGCATATGCTATCATCTCATGTGTGTGTTTATATGTTTTGAAACTAGAATTGAATAGGCGTTTGGTGCTTAATCTTGTGTTTAACCTGTTTAGTTAAGACTTGCTTTGATTAGAGTAAAAAGTGTGGTTTGTTTACGTTTAGTTACCCTGCTTAGTTTTGTCAAATAAAAGAAAATGGAGAAGGAAATCAGAATCGAGACAGGCCGAGCACCACCCCTCGATCTCGACCCCACCGCTCGATAGGCTCGATGACGGACCAGGTCTGAGCGAACGACCCCAGGCCAGAGGCCCGACCGAGCCCGAGGCTCGATCGACCAGTCAGTCTATCGACGCCCCCTCGCCATCGACGCCTACCCCTCGACTTCGACCCCTCGAAGTTACGGACCGAGGCTTGGACGAACGATCCCGCACGGAAGGCTCGACCAAGTCGGAGGCTCGACCGAGTCGGAGGCTCGATCAGCCGATCGACCCTACCCTCGATATCGACCCTCTCCCGCACGCTCGACCGCACGCACGTGTCGCGCACGCTCGCGCGCACTCACCCGACCGCGGCTGAGCCGTACGTCAGAGTCATCCGCCGCGTGGCCGCCGATGCCTGACCGCGGAAGTGGAACACGCCATCGCCGCCGCTTCGGCTCTGCGCCGACATCGCTGTCGCCGCTCGCTCTGTCTCACTCAAATCCGAGTTAACGGCGCTAGGACCAAGTCGGCTCCGCTTTTCCGCCGCTGACGTCCTGCTTCGCCGCCGCAGACCTGCCAGCCGCCCTGCCGCGCGCCGCGCCGTCGTTTCGCAATAACGTCGCCGCAGTGCCGCGTCCGATCAGTCCCCGCCTTGTCTCTTTCGTAGTCAAGCATGAATCTGCGCTAACGGCGCGTCGACCAAGTTTTGATCCGCTCTGCGCCGCTCACCGCAAGCACGCCAGCGCCGCTGCCAGCGCCGCACCATCGCGTCACGTCCCCTCTAGCAGCGCCGGTCGGCCATGACCAAGCCAGGAGGAGCGCCTATACCTCCTCCACCTCCCCGCACTCGTTTGCACTCATCCGCACTCGCGCAATCACTCGCAGTTCTCTGTTCTTCGTTGCGCCGAGAGCTCCAAGCACCGCAATCGCCTTCTTCTTCAAATCCACCACCAACCGAGTTCCTTTGCTCTTTTCCTCTCGCACTAGCCTTCGCTTTTGCCCCGCACACACGCCGCTCGCCTTCTTCCTCAGCCGCAGACTCCAGTCACCGGAACGCTTTTCACCGTTCTTCGACTCTGAGTCGCCACCGCACCGATCAACCAGCGTTCGCCGTTCGCCGTCTCGTCTCCGACGCCTCCATCTTCGTGGAAGCTTCGCCGGAGTTAACCGAGGTGAGAACACCGTTCCCCTAGCTTCAGTTCAACCCGTGTCGTCACAGCACCGTTGGCCGTGCGCCATTGCCGCCGCCGCGGAGCTTGCACGTGGACAGTTTTCCACAGAGCCTCTCTGGCTCAGCTAGCCCTCGAGCCGCACTCGCCACATCACCACGATGCTCACGCACCACAGCGCCGAGCTTCGCATCGCCGTTGATCACTTCGTCGTGTCACACCGCCGTGTTGCACCGCCACCACACACCGTCGACCCCTCTTCACGGTCGCGCCAGTTCAACCAACACCGCCAGTGGATGCGCGTAGTCATCCCGAGCCTAGCACAACCTATCCTACCGCCAAAGACTTCACCATCGGCGAGAAAACGTCGATCAGCACCGTTCTCTGTTTTCGATCGACGGTCGCTGGACCTCAAGTAATCGAGGGTCACGCCCGCCAGTTGCCTCGAGTGCCTCTGCGTGCCTCGAGCCCGTCCCAAAATGATTTCCTATTCTGTTTTTAGTGTATGTCGCGCTTGTTTGTTTTTATCTAGAGTTGGTAAAGTCTTGTTGCTAGTTTCTGATTAAAATAAGTTATAGCCTGTTTTATCCTGCTAGCTAGTAGCTCTAGCCCTAGTAGCTTTGTGGTAGTTTTCTTGGGTGTATGCTTAGAATCTCTGTTAGTGTGTTAAATCCTGTTCAAGCATCATCCCTGCACCTTTCAGTTATTTATTTCTGCATTGCAATCATTTAGGATCCGTGGAGGAACATCAGGAGCCCACAGAGACAGAAGTCCAGGAAGTACAGGAGCTGTACGAGGAGTACCGAGAGCTCGACACTAACCTTCCTGAGTGCCCTGACCACCAACCCTCCACCTTCTCTCAAGGCAAGCCCCGGAGCATTCTTAAGCCTCCCAGTTTTTACAATTTAATCTACTTGAGTATTTTATACTATGATGCATCAGGTGATAGGAGTTGTTTGAATCCCAAATTGATGCATTACCTTCCTTGATCTTTGTTTTACCTACCTTGTTACCCTGTTAATAATAAAGTAAAAGCAACCACTTAGCATGCTTAGAATAATAGTTACCTTTCTTTTATGTTTCGTATTATCCCTTGTGGGTAATACTATCACGGTTGGCTATAGTTTCGCTATCGTGGAAAGAACCTATGGTAGTAATGAAATACGGTCAACTGGAAGGCAAGTGCACCAAGTGGTTTAGACTTGAGGGCAGTCCGTCCGTTGGATCGTGTAGGTTTGTACACGATGGTGGCCCTCTTACATCTTTGAATGCGCCCTTTCACATAGGGGCCGTCGGGAGTGTCGACCCCGAAGCCGAGTAAACACTGTCCGGGCCGGAGCTCAATCTGTTGTGAGCACCCCTCTAGACTGTAGGCATGATCTGCCTCGTGGTGGCCATCTATTTTCTACAATTGGGGTGGACCAATGCGAGCCCGTGTCGGTTACCACCTGAACTTTGTTGAGCGGTAACCTAATGCTGACCCGACGGGGTAAAGCATGGGCGTGTGTTAAAGGTAATCTTACCAGCTGGTGTATATCGATTCAAATTGCCGCCCCCCACTGGATATGGGGGATTATGCTGAGCTTCACCACGGTACAACTCCATGTGACATCTTAATGGTTCTACTAAAATGTTGACGAAGGAACTGGATATATGTTATTATATTGTTTGAGTAGCCCAAGTGAGTGCCCTAGTATAGATGCAATAACCTAGAGATAATTAGTAGGATAAAAGATGACTGCTCACCGCACCTTTAAGTGAACTCCTTAAGTTAAGCATTTCCGCAAAGTAAAGCTTACCCAACTCCAGATACAGCCATGCATACCCTTGGAGTCTTTATTTTCAGTTAGACGGGTAAGTCTAGCTGAGTACATTTCCGTACTCAGGGTTTATCCCGTTTGTTGCAGATGGCCAGGTATACATCGGCTATTGTAAGCACTGTCTCTATCCTTTCTACGGAGAAGATGAGTAGGCCTTGGGCAAGGTCCTCTACAAGCTCACCTTTTGCTGTTGTCGGACCTGACGTTGCGGGCACCCCTGTCTTTTGAAAACTTCAAGTTCAGTTTCAAACAATGTTTTATTTGGCCGCAAGTGTTGTGGCGTAAGTACTACTTTTATTTGGAACAAAGTGTTGTAATAACTTTATTTCGTACTTTAAGTATTCTCGGTTGATTTGTGACTCGTTCGAATGTGTATCCCTGAATGTACGCGATCCTGAGTTGATATAAGAAATCCTTCGAGATTTCCGGACTACCGGGATTATATGGGCTCAAGTGTTTACGTGGTAGCCAAGTCAGTTACTTTAGCACTTGATCTCTTATAATTTGGGTGGTTCCGTCACACCCCGCGTGCGACCACACATGTACCGGCGAACACAAGCCCTAATCGGCTCGACCAACAACCCCAGCAGACTCAGCGGGCCCCAAACAACGCGAAGCGCACGCAAAACGAACCAAGAGCTAAGCGCAACACCCTCGCCGACGGCCATGGCGGACGACGGAGGTCTGCATGACATGTGCCAGCGAAACTGCGCACGCGCTCGAACAACCAACACTTCGACTCGACTCAGGACGGCTAGGCGAAGCTAGCGCAAGACCCAGACTCGAAAAAGACCAACGAACGAGCTCTCACGGCGGTGAGCACTGACGCGGCGGCGCTGACACACCAGAGCAAAAGCGAACCATGGCTACGGTCCGGAATTAGCTACAACCAGCTACTCTACGAGCACCTAGAGCTTACCCTAAACACGAAGCGCTCGCTAACTCAACCGGAGAGGCAACAGAGCGAGCTGGCGACGGAGACCGTGCCGGTGGAAATGGTGAGTAGGGCGGCAACGACGACGTTCCCGGAGCTGCAGACCACCAAAGGAGAAACGGCGAGGCGTTCGAGGATCATCAACGAACGAAGAACATGAAACAAGAAAGAGGGAAACAATGCGGCTCCTGGGTAGCTAGAACGACCGCGGACCAGAGCGACGACACTCTCGCCGGACATGGAGAAGACGGGGTTGCGCCAGGCAAACGAAGGCTCGACAACTTCAACCAACTCACGCGAAAGATGTACTAGACCAAGGCGAAAGCCATTGAGGTGGTTGGGAAGCTTGAATGTGGCTAGAAAGCTCACGCGAGCTCGATGGCGATGGCGGTGTACTCGGCAGAGCAGAGCAGACGGCGTCGCGACGAGGAAAGAGGAGCAAGGAGAGCACGATGTCCCGTTTTGAAGGTGGCAACGACACCGTGGTGTTGCCACACACTTGATAGGACGCGCGTTGAGGGCAGACGGCATGCGGTGGCGTCGGCAGGTGGCCGGCCAGGTGTCGGCGTCGAGCTCCACGCCGCCATGCAGGTGTTTGAGGAAATGACTGAACTGACCCCGAGACTATTTTGCAAAATGCACAAACTTCCAAGGGTTTTCATGAAAAACTTTGAATATCAAAGTTGCTCAAAATTTCATGATCTGCAACTTTGTCAATATGCACTTTTTCAAATTGGGCCTAGAAATGAAAATGCATTTGTGAAATTTTAAAACCCTTTTTAAAAGGATTTACCCCCTTTTTAATTACTCTAAAAACTTGAAAAACACTTGAAAAACTTAAAACGCAACAAATGCAATTCAAACAGAGCTCTACCACATTGCTTAAACATTCATATGAAAATCTTTATAGATTTTGAAAATCATGTTTAGGGTTGAATCCACCCCCTATGGTAATTAGGGTTTTGAGTTGAATTTGAAATTTTGAATTTGAAAAGATGACCAGCATTCACACATATGATTCACACACAACCAAGTAAACTCATTTTAGTTCAATGCATAACAAGGTTCTCAATCAAGTGAATGATGCTTAATGCATATGATGGCATGATCAGGTTTTAATTAAGTGCTTAAACACCAGGGTGTTACAATGGCCAGTCCCAATCACTTTCCTGCTGCGACGGTCCTGAATAAAACAAGATGAGTCATCAAAACCAGCAAAACAATTCTGGTCAGTAACTTGGCCAACCGACAGAAGATTCATAGACAACCGAGGCACAAAAGAAACATCGGGAACACAAAAATGATTATTGCAAAGTGAACCCTGATGAGTGATGTGACAAGAAGTACCATCCCTGTCTGAATGGAAACACCATCAGTGATCGGCTTGCATGCAACCAACTGGGACTGATCAGTCCTATCACAATGCCTACAAGGTTCTTTGAATGCACTAGTCCTCTGATGAGAAGCTGCCAACACACTGTGAGGGTTAGGCACATGAGAGGACAAGGCCTGAATACGTGTCTCGTCAGCAAGCAATTCAGACAATGCCTTCGTCATGGTCAGAGTAGAAGAAGTATGAAGCAATCTTGTACAGATAGAATCAAATTCTGCCCTGACTCCCATGACAAATCTGTAAGTAAAGAATTGCTCAATAAATGAAAGTGAAGTACAATTCTGACCAGTTGTACACTGAGGCACCATGGAAATCAAAGAACCCATCAAGCGATCAAAGGCAGAATAATACTCATCAATGGACATATCTTGTTGTTCAATAACATGAAGTTGTTGCATGAGAGTATGTTGAAGGGCACCACTTTCCTGGACATAGCGGTCCTTCAAATAAGACCACATAGGTTTGGCTTGCTTAAACTTGTGCAGACTCATAATCATGGTTTGTTTAACACTGTTAACCATAGCAGCCATGACTTTTCCATCATTGATTTCTCAAGTTTTGACAGCAGCCACATTACTATTATCAGAATTAAGAGTCGGTGGATCATCAGTCAAATGAAAATAGAGACCATGTTCCCTCAATATAGTTTCAACAGTAAAAACCCATTCTAAATAGTTCTGGCCATCCAACGTGATGTTGATGACAATAGCCGAATGATGAGACTGAGACTGAGACATGATGAGCTCACAACTGAGCAGTCACCCGTTCCTGGAAAGACAAAAGAGTTTCACTGGAAGTCAGCTGAAGAAGTCTGCAGCCGGAGGAAGTCACACGAGGCAGGCGGGGCCGCTCGTCCGCGTCCGTGCGTGAAGGAGGCGTCCGCGCGGAAGGATCACGTCCGCGCATGGAGTCCGCGCGTGGAGTCCGCGCATGAAGGGGCGCGCGTGGAGTGCGCGCGTGAAGTCCGCGCGCGAGGATCACGTCCGCGCGTGAAGGAGGCAGGCGGGTACGCGCGTCCGTCAGCGGTCCGTAGCGGCCGGGTCCGCGCGTGAAGGGCGTCCGTCCAGCGCGCGACGAAAGCACGACAACAGGCCGCACGAAGCAGAAGAAAGACCAGCGCGCCAATGGGCCACGCGGATCAGAAGAAGCACGATGCGAGAGCGTGCAAAACAGAGGAAAAATCCTAAGGAAAAAAATGGATCGTGGGTGAATTAGATGAGTCTAATCCTGACCCTAATCCATGGCTTTGGTACCATGTTACATACCATGGAGATCTGAGTTGATGTCAACTCCAGGAGTGGATATGAGTATATATATAGGGCTTGAGAGCCTCATGGGCTGGGCCATATATGCCTATAATATAAGAATAATATAAGATCCATTTAACATAGGACACTGTTGGAGTTATGTTTTCATGGGCCAACCAAAACTAAATTTTGGGCTTGTCACCTGGATTTTTTATAAACCAGTATACCTGATTCATGCTGTCTTATGTTCAAATTGAGGGCAAAACCAAAACAATCATAAGATCAGACTAATTCAAGCTGTCTCATCATTTTTTTTGGAAATTTGTGCAGATGCTGGGCATGGAGAGCTACTATGCAGCTACACTGACGCAAGGTAGACGTAATCTTTTGTGCAATGATGTCTTACATTGTGAAGAATGTAACCCGATGTGTACTGGCACAAATTCTCTCTGAAACTAGTACCTTAACTGAGGCTTGCACATACGAATATATCTATCTTATGATTCACAAAAAAAAAAGAATATATCTATCTTATGGATCGGACAATGGAGCAAGAAGTCATTGTCTAGACTTTTTCAGTACGTCCAACAATAGCAGGATCTTAGTAATTTATTTTTTCGATCGAGAAGCCATTGACAAAAGCATACATACTAGTACATGGATAGAGAAAGAAAAAAAGATTAGTACTGTAATTTATTTACAATATGGTGTCAGTTTGTGAAACAACTGTGTGTGTTATAGATCGACTAGCTAGCTGAGGTACTTTATTACTTTTAGAATTAATTAAGCTAATATAATTAAGTTAACTATACTCACAAGAGGGTATCTCAAAAGCTAAAAGACAAGTTTTATAGGACAACAATTAGACCTGCAATGTTGTATGGAGCCGAATGTTGGTCCACAAAGGCTCGACATGTTCAACAAATGAGCGTTGTAGAAATGCACATGTTACGTTGGATCTGTGGTCACACAAGAATGGACCGAGTTCGGAATGATGATATACGTGATCGCCTAGGGGTGGCACCAATTGAAGAAAAGCTTGTCCAATATCGGTTGAGATGGTTTGGCCATGTCCAGAGGAGACCGCCAGATGCACCAGTGCGCTGTGGAGTCCCAAGCCAAGCTAATAATATAAGGAGAGGCAGAGGAAGGCCGAAGTTGACATGGACGGAGGCGGTGAATAAGGATTTAAAAGCTTGAGATATATCTAGAGATCTATGTTTGGATAGGATTGCCTGGAAAGCAGCTATTGAAGTGTCGGAACCATGACTTGAGTATCTTGTTGGATTTCAACTCTAGCCTACCCAACTTATTTTGGACTACAGGCTTTATTGATGTTGATGTTGATACTCTTTGTGCGTATAATAGTCGTCGTCATCCATATCGACGGTGCAGAGCTGAGGGCCAAGATATGGCGCCCCTGCGACGGTGAAACCCTGGGCAGGTCCGTCTCCTCCAAGACAGCGAAACCGGGCGGGAGAGACGGTACAGGGACGTGGGTGAAGTAAGTGGAGGGGCGTCCGTGGTCCTCCGAGTAGGGCGGCGTGAGGACGTCGAGGATGGCGCATGGCGTGACGGCGGTGAAGGCGTGCAGGTTGCCGCCGGTGCGCGGGAAGAGCACGGACGCCTGGCAGGGCGCGCGGCGCACCACGTCGGCGGCCACCACCCTGGCCAGGCCGCAATTCCTCGTGGTGGACGACGGCGATGGCGGCGCGGCGACCCAGTCGTAGGAGCGCACGCGCACGGAGCCGTATAGTAGCTTGCTGAGGACCACCATCTCCGGGTGGTCGTGCAGCGGCAGCGTCGCGCCGGCCGGGAAGCAGAAGACGCCGATCTGCATGCGTACGTGATGGGCAGCCGGGATCAGTACAAGCAAGCAAGCACATCACATCACATGCTCCGTCGGCTAAACAGCAGCTTAATTATTTACCGAGAAATCGTGGCACTGGTGTATGTGCACGTAGGTGATCCGCGTGAACGCCGGCGCCGGCAGGAGGAGGCGGCTGAGCTCGTCGTCGGACGAGAACGACGCTGGCTTGTCCCCGTCGTCGATCCCGACGTCGGCTGCCTCCACGTTGTCTGATCGAACCAAAGGAATTAATTTATGAGTCGTCTTCATTGGTTCACCAACACCAAGCATGGCATAGGCATGACGGAAGTAGTAGTGAACAACTGACCAAGGATGTTCTGCAGCCATCTGATCTCCCCGAGCGTGGGCGCCGCCGCCGGCGACGAGAAGACGACGTCGCAGGCGTCGTAGAGCCGCTGCACCTTGCTCAGCGCCATGATGGACATGCTAGTGAGTTTTTGCGATCGATCGAGGTCGTCGTGTCGTGTGGATGGCGCTCTGGAATTTGGGGATTTATAAAGCTTTGGCATGGGGCATCGCGTGCGTACGTGGTGCGCCGTGAGTGGATGCAGATGCACAGGCATCCCCTTCCCGCCACCGCCGCCCAAACCGTGGGCCTTGGCGTGCTTTTCAGGGGCCCGGCCCGGGCCTCCAAGTTTGTGCCGTTCCTGCCAGGCCTCCTGTGTTTCTGACGGCACTGCATGCTCGCCCCCCTTTTTCCTTTCCTTGACAAAAATAACTCCACTTGTGTTTGGTCGCTTGGGATCTCGACAGACAGCGTCCAGCCCATACTACATTCCGGGTTTGAGTTTTGTACATACATGTAGCGCCCACTTGATATTGCTACTGCTTTATTATTTCCGGAACGGCTTAATTAATGCCACTACTTTAGTATTATCAGGAATGCAAGTTAGGCTTAATTAGGCCAATCGTGTTTCAACATAGTTTTATAGACATTAAATTTGCTGATGTGACACTGCATTGAAAAAGAGAGATGATGAAAGTTTCATGGGAGGAGAGATAGTTTCATGGTTGTGCACCGTTTTCAAAATCTGGATGCGTTGGAAACTGTGAGATGAAACTCCCACTGAGGATGGCCTAAGTATATGCTGAACCAGACCATTACTTAAATAAGCGGTTAAAGATCGAAACCAGGAGGTAACCACTTTTTAGAAGAAAAAAAAGAGGCCTGATATAAAATAACAATATCTATGATGAACCAGACCATTACTTAATTGACACTTATTTTTTTTCAATTGAACTAACTAAATAGAAAAAATAACTATATTTATGATGTAAAATGTGTATCATATAAAAATATATTATATGATAAATTTAATAATACTAATTTGATATCATAAAAATTTAGTGTTAAAGTTAAAAATTTGAGTTAAAACAAATCTAGAAATCTATTCTTATGTTATTCCACGCGCGTGCACCTAAGAGTCCAATTTCAATCCGACGAACAAAAAAAATGCTGGCTTGTCTTTAAGGCACGGATAGCGTGATGATGACAGGAAAAGCTAGCATTCCATCCATTAGTCGTCCTTCCCGTCCGTGCTTTTTTTTTTCTTTCCATGCACGCTGGTAGTGGTAGCTAGTGATAAGATGCAAAACAACCATCGGCTAGCCCAACGGAAAAGATGTGCGTGCACCGGCCTCTCACTACTCTACCAATACCAAGCGGCCGAAGAAAAAGAATCAATTCCCCTGTTTGGAACCCCTGTAAATTCAGTCAGGTGGCTGTGCTTTTTTATTTGCATCTACAGTAGCTAGTCTTGATCTACTGGACTTGCTTGACTTGGTAACGGTAAGGATGTGCGTGTTCTTGCCGCTCATGTGATGATGGCCATCCATTTCGCTTTATTTATTCCATGGCTCTTGCTCCATTCATTTTAATTTGTAAATCGTGTAACTTTATTAAAGAAGAGAGCGAGCGAGCCAGAAGAGAAAAACGGTTGGTTTCTTAGATAAAGAAAAAACATATATGTGATTAGTAGATATAGTGGAGAGAGAGGAAACATGTTATTGAATAAAAAAAGTTTATTAGAAAAAAGAATAGCAATTGAAAATACTATGATTTTTATGTGTTGTATCAATACGATTTGACAAGCAAAAAAACTGGTAGTGGTTTGTTGTTAGTACTACTATCTACTCCCTCCATCTCAAATTGTGAGTCATTCCAAGAATCTTGGAGAGTCAAAGTTTATAAAGTTTGACTAACTTTATATAATATGATAATAACATATTTGATACCAATTAAGTATTATTAGATTCTTTGTTAGTTATATTTTTATACTATACCTACTTGATGTTATAAATTTTTATGTTTCTTTCTATAATCTTTGGTCAAATTTAAAATGTTTTGACATTCTAAGATTTTTGAAATGATTTACAATTTAGAATGGAGGGAGTAGTTTGGTGTTTGGAAGGAAGGCTTATCAGTTCACATGACTCGGTGGTGCGAGAGAAACAGCAGGAAGACCGAGGGCGAAGGAAACAAACAAAAAAACATGGGGCGGCAACGTTGGGCCTGCGGGCTGCGGCGGCGGTGCTTTGGTTCCTGTTCCATCTTGGCCAACAAGACAGCCACAGCAGGCCTGGCATGGTCTGTTGCTCTAGCCCGCTCCGGTCCAATATTTTTTTGTCGCCGGCCCACATGCGATGCTTGATCCGCTCGCTGGCTTCGCCGGCGCACGGCATGATTTCCTCCACGCTGGCATCCCCCGGCCGGCGACATGCGCGCACGATAGATGATCTCATCCAATCCAATCACGTGGCCTCTCATTGACACGGCGGCAGGTGCAGTGGACCCGGCCCCGCGCGATAATCACGGTGTACACGCTCCACCACGTGACAATCACGTGAACTAATTTGCAAAGTATATAGTAAGCATGGCATCCATCCGTCCACCTGGCGCATCTAGGATAGGAATCAGCCACGCCATCAACGCCGTGTCGATCGAGGAGAAACTTGTGTTAAGCATAGTACGTACATGGCTTGCTGCCTGAGAAGTGAGAACTCCTCTCAAACACAGAAAGCGAATAGAGGGAACAAAAACGGGCCCATAGAAAGGGATGGGCCGGGACGGAAGCCAGCCCACGAACAGAAACACGGGGTCGGTGTAGAAAACCGCTCCCATTGGGGTAGCCCAGCCTAGGCCTAGCCCATGGATGGTGGATAGAAGTATTCCAATTTCTAATCTGGACGAAACGGGATAGAGGCCCAATGGAAGCGAAAAGGGATACAAGGGAGCCTATGACCAACTGACACGCCGTATGAACACAACACGGCGACAAGCTCCTACCACCTCTCTGTCCTTTGCTTGTTCCTTCGTTCTTATCTCCAACCACGACGTTTCTTCTGTGTGCTTAAAAAAAAAAAACCCAACTCTTCCGTTTCCGGCTCCGAAAAGGGGAAAAGCCGAAGAACCAAGCGGGGGGCTTCTCCTCTTCCGTTTCCACCATCCCATCCTTCCTTCGTCCCGTTTTTTAATAAAACCCATAAAACAAAACCGCAGCCGCTCCTTGCCACTTCTCCCTCCCCTGCTTCTTCCGTTCCAATCCCCACCCACTCCCCAACCCGCACGAGCCACACCCACACCCACACCCCACCCCCCACCCATGGCCGCCGCTGGCACCCGAGAGGAGATGGTGTACATGGCGAAGCTAGCGGAGCAGGCGGAGCGGTACGAGGAGATGGTGGAGTTCATGGACAAGGTGGTGGCCGCAGCCGCGTCCACCGAGCTCACCGTCGAGGAGCGCAACCTGCTCTCCGTCGCCTACAAGAACGTCATCGGCGCGCGGAGGGCGTCGTGGCGCATCGTCTCCTCCATCGAGCACAAGGAGGAGTCGCGGGGCAACGAGGGACACGCCAACGCCGCCAAGGACTACCGCGGGCGCGTCGAGGCCGAGCTGTCCGGGATCTGCGCGGGGATCCTGCGCCTCCTCGACGAACGCCTCGTACCCGCGGCAGCCGCTGTTGATGCTAAGGTCTTCTACCTCAAGATGAAGGGGGATTACCACCGCTACCTCGCTGAGTTTAAGACCGGAAACGAGCGCAAGGAAGCCGCGGAATCCACGCTAGACGCATACAAGGCCGCGCAGGTGCGTGGAGTTCCAACTTCTCTTTTCATTAGATTGGATTGGATTGGATCTGCCTAAATTAATTAACTATTTCTACTAGGACATCGCCGTGAAGGAGCTGCCGCCCACGCACCCCATCAGGCTCGGCCTCGCCCTCAACTTCTCCGTCTTCTACTACGAGATCCTCAACTCGCCGGACCGCGCATGCTCCCTCGCCAAGCAGGTTCGTCCTCACCTCGCCTCGCCTCGCTTTTTTTAAATTTCTTCGCTCGCCGGATTAACGCGTGTAGGTGCAGCAGATCTCATCTCACTCGCACGCACTAGTTTCGTCGTTTGCTTGATCCACACAGTAACTTGCTAAGCTAGACTAGATTTGCAGGACAAACTTGGATTTCATTCATTCTATGCATGCGGACCCATGATTCATTCATTTAGCCCGCCCGATTCACTACATTTTCACCAATGCGTTAAGCCCATACTATTCTGCAACTTTCCCTTGTTTATTTTACTATATATATTAATTATTATTAGACTGCACTGTGCAACGCTTTTGCATCCGTAATAAAATGTTCCCTTGCAGTCACGTTTGTGTGGCGTGTGTTCACTCTTCAGCGCTCACCTTGGCGCTCACCTTGGCCTTGGCCAACTGCCCAGTGCCCACTGCACCTGCATCCTGATTCATCCTGTAGTAGCAGCTGCATGCGTATCCGATGCCCAAATTGCCGGATGCTTCCAAGATGTGATTGTTACCAAGTATATCTTGCACAGTCCCCCACATGCTTGCTTGCAACTGGCATGTAGTATGAACTCATTGCATGTGCTATCAACATGGAGATGGAGGGCAGCCATGCTGCCTTTCCCGATCCACCACAACTTGCTGCTATATATATCTGTATTCGGGAATCTCCCAAAGCAAATGGGCGGGCCTCTTTGTTCGGGTGCTCTTTTGGTAGTCCCATGCTGCCATGCCATGAGAGATGAAGCCTTTCTTAATCTTGTCTTCGCATCACTGAACTGAATTCTTCAGATGCTTGTAAAACCCTCCTTCGCTGATATACAGATTACCATTCTGTACATAAAGCTTTGATGTAAGTAATTATATTACTAATTAGCCAGTATAGGTAGCACATGCTGTTTTATGTAAATCCATCATATCACATCCCTACTTGGTCCCAGGCCTTCGACGATGCTATTTCGGAGCTGGATACTCTCGGGGAAGAGTCCTACAAGGATAGCACCCTCATCATGCAGCTTCTTCGTGACAACCTCACCTTGTGGACTTCTGACATGCAGGTACTACATCAGTAAACCTTACCATACCCCCTTTTTTTTAGTGTGTGGAACACTACCCTCATCCTCATATGAGGATAGCAACAACAACAACAATTCAGAACACTTGGAATTCTGTTGTCAGTAAGTAATGCTTATCATGCATGCTGTGTGTATCAGGAGGATGGTGATGAAATGAGGGATGCAAGCAAGCCTGACGATGAGTAGTAGCCAAACCCTTCCAAGTGACTGCCATCTCTATCTTCTTAACCCTTGGGGTAGTCGTGATGCTTGTACAAGGACCATTTTCGTGTGTCCTTTATCATCGGGTCTGCTTACCTTTCCTTTTGTTATTGTATTGCTACTATATTGTGCCCCCCATGTATCATTTCATCTTCCAACTGGAATCCTGTTACTGTTAGTGTGTGGGAGAGAATAACCTAAGCCTGCTGTTAACTAGCAAGTAGTACATGGATTGCCAACTCATTATCAACTGAGTCTTCTATCATTAAATGGTTATGCATGTTCGATATGTACTATCCGTCTATCCACCAAACCCTAGTGATGATGGCTAGGTTGTGGATTGGTGTTTTGCTGTGTGCGATTACAATCATCACCTTTTGATCTTGGGAAGTCATGGATCGCAGCTGGAGATACAATAATTGTAATCATCACGGGTATGACATGGGAGATGCATTTAGTTGGGATGCATCATTGTAAGTACTATTGAGCTTTTATGCTTTCCAGCCAAAGATATCTGGGAGAGGATTAGGAGAACATGGTCTGTCGACCTCGGCTAGTGGTCGTGAAACTAGCTCAGATGTCACGTTATGCAGTGCTGATGCATTTATCGAGAAGATATGTTCATTTATTTTTAGGATAGAGAGTAGTAGTCTACTAGACGGATCGAGAAGATAATTTTTTTATAAACAATGTAATTTTCTTCACTATAGAGGTATCATTTATCGTATATAGTTATATATGTCATTCAACAATCAAATGCTAGACTATTCCCAAATAATTCATAGACTGAGTTTTCTGATGTATTGCATATGGAATAATTTTACCGACTGAACACCAATACAGACAGGCCGTTAAGATAGGTAGGTAAAATAAGAGAGGTAGAGGAAAAAGAGGGCGTGGGACCGACGTAGCACCAGCCGGGTTTGCACTTTTGCACGCGACAGAATTACTGTAAGCTTAGCAATGTCACTCACATGTGGGCCGCAGGGCAATCTGGGCCGAGTGTTGGACAAAGCCACGGTCCGGTTTTGCACGAAAATGAGCCACAGTTCCTAACCAGAATGCGCTGTCTATGCTCGCCCCCCACAGGCCGCAGCGACGAGACGGCATGCCTTGCCTGCCAAAACTACAGGTCAGTGATCTCAACTCAACAGGGTGAAGCTTCAAAAAAAAAAAGAAAACTCAACAGGGTGAAACCACTGGCATGTGGTAGACGATAGAGAGGCCGAAGCGTTAAAATTCGGCTCTTCTTTATTTTATATGCCACTGAGTGGTTCATGACAAAATGTGCAAACTGAATGAATAAAGGCTTTAAACGCAATTTGCGTACACACGCAAAGCTTAATCACCCTCCACAGCTGCCAACAATTGATTTGGACCAGCACATCCTTATCTACGCACAACACATCTTTGCAAAGACGTCAAGTGTTTAAAAGGGGGGGGGGGGGGGGGGGGGGGGGGACAAAGGCGCCCAAATTGTCAGGTATCAAATGTGCACATAAACATAGTACGTGCACATCATTCCTCCAGCATTTCCTTTTTCCAGGAATGTCAATTCCATATGGCCAATACGTGCACGCTACTAACAAACTACCAAAATAAACAATTCCTTTTATTTGGAAAGGAAAAAATACTAATCAATTCTTGATTGTGCCCGGAACGGCCGAGAAAGGGGAAAGACATGACGTAGTCGCATAGATCAGAGGATTCATTTACCTAGTAGAGCTGGAGGTGTCATTGTTGCCATCCTTAACCGTTTAGGAATGGTTCTAGCTAGAAACAGCCGCCAACGGTGATAACGGAACGGGCCCTTGGAGTCAAGCAATAGTCTCGCCGCACCGGCTCCTCTATTTTTTTTATTAAATATACAAAATTTAGTCTCACAGAGTCACAGGCTGACTGTTGGGCCCAGCTGCTTAGGACGTCAAGGTCAGAGGACCTTTCGGTAACTGGCACCAGAAGAAATAAATAAATAAATAAAGAAACCACGCGATTATTTTCCATCGCCGACTCGTTTGCCCTCCATCTTCAAGTCGGCTCCTCTCCTGAGAGTTCGACCGTTTCAATTCTGAGCCACAATCCTCCACCAATAAGACTTGTCTTCGTCTTCGTCTTGCCCTTTTCCTCTGACGACACCAAAAGAGAAAATTCCTCGCTCCAAGATACAATACAACCTACTATTGGTCTCATATGCGCGTGGCGTGAATCAACTTTCTGGCTCACCGCCGAATCATCTCTGACATAAAAGTTGCAGTTTCATAGGCCCACTGCGTGTGGTATGGTTGGTTGATTCTGAGCCTGGCTGCTGCATCCTCCAGGGTTCTCGGTTGGACAACATGTTTTCTTTCAAGTCCAGGTAGATACGCATGCACTTGATATTAGTTTCCCTTCATTCATCAGATTCTGGCATCATGTTTGTCACTAGCCGATCTTCACTGAGCATCAGATCTCTGCTGATTCATTTTATTGTTATGTTGTTTTTCCCTTTCTCGTATCGATTGATGTCACCAATCCATGAACTCACATGAGTTGTGCTTCTGTTGACGTCAGCCTCAGGTCATCCTTCAATGGCAGCAGAGTCCCCAACCAGGGTTTCATGGAGGAATCAGACGTGCAGGAACAATTGAGCAGACTGCAGGAGGAGCTGCGGAAGGAGAAAGAGGAGAAGGCGCGTGCCCTAGATGAGATACAAGAGCTCAGGACGACGAACAAGAATAGGAACAAAAAATTGAAGAGCAATGGAGGCCAAGAGCAGTTGGACCTTGCAGACAGGTTACAGCACCTGGAGGGCGAACTGGAGGCAGCAAGAGATTCAGAGAAGAAGATGCTTCTGTCATTGGACGCCCAAACAAAGCAGCTTGAGCAGACCAAGGTATCCCTGGAGGAGGCCAAGATCGAGATAGCTTCGCTACGAAACAGCACCAACAGCTCTAATGCGGGTAGACAGCCGTTGAAGAATTTCAGGAGAAGGGGTATAATGTCATTCTCCTTTGCCGACCCTGACGAGGTTGAGACATGGTCGCTACAGCGTGAGCTCAAGTTAGCTGTGGAATCTGAGGAGAAGTGCAAGAAGGCCATGGATGACTTGGCCATAGCCTTGAATGAACAAACTACAGAGGCCAGAGAAACAAAAGTGAAGCTTTCATTGGTCCAGGCTGAGTTGAATAATGCAAGGACCGAAGTGGAGAGCTTGAAAGCCTCACTAGAAAGCACAGAGGGCAAGCTCCAGTTGGCACTGGAAGAGGCAGAGAGACTAAAAGTTGAGTCAGATGAATTGGCAGGTGCCTCAAAAGAAAAAGAGAGGGGCCTCGTTGATTGCATCAAGATGTTTGAGGAGGACCTAAGTAAAGGAAAGGAAGAGAATGATAAGCTGATTGAATCACAGAGGGTGGTCAGAGATGAGAATTCTCGGCTGAGGGAGATGCTGAAGCATGCAGTGGGTGAAGCTAATGTAGCAAGGGAATCACTGGAGATTGCCAGAGTGGAGAATTCTCGCCTTAATGAACAGATATTTGAGAAAGAGAGTACCTTGCAGAGTATCAAGCAAGAATATGAAACCCTCAAGATCAGTGAGGCAGCGGCGCAGAGTAGCATTAAAGAATTGAAGGATATGATTGATGCTATGTTCAGTTCTGAATCGACCAAAACATCAGCAGAAGCATCACCTCGTGAGACCAAGGGAAGCAAGATGAAAGAAAATTATGTGGCAGCAGATGATGTGTATTCTGATGTCGGTGGATCTACTCGTCTAGACGGCATCAAAAACCCTGGAAAGCAGAAAAAGAAGACAATTCTCAGAAAATTTGGTGAAATAATGAAGAAAAGGAACTCCTAAATTGTAATCTAGTATTATGGAAGCAGTATAGCTTCGATTTTGTTTGTTCAGATCCACTTAGCACACAGGACAGCTGGAATGCCAAAGATTCACAATGATGAAAAGCTGTGTGGGGTAACCCTTTTTCTTTTACTTCATGCCATGTATTTAGACTACAAAGAATGGAACATACATGTAAAAATACAAGAATGAAATAAGAAAGTGGCATGCCCTTCTATGGTTTTATAAGTTTCTGCATGTTATAATCTCCATAAAATCTTGGCCTGCTATATGCAATTAAGTAGTCATTATCCCAGATTACATTATGCCCACAGTACCTTATCATTCTGGGAAATACTTGTGTCAAAGTTCTCCAAAGAGCATATTTACAAGTTAATTATGTGTGATCTATGGAGCACTGGAATCCCCCACCATCCGAATAGGCCTAAGTAAAACTGCATAAAAAGTATTTCAAACTACAAAGGTCTGTGGAGGACCAGTACAACACTGTCTGAAGAACCGTATCACTTTCCTTTAGGTAATTTGTAGTTTTCCACGATGTTGCTGCGAAACCTGCAAATATGCCTAAAGTAAGTTGGATCTAGATTTTGTCTAAAACACTAGTAGTTTCAAGGACAACACAAATGAATACAATTATTCTTACCTTTAAGAACTGCTCCTTCTAATTTGTAGCTCCAACCATCAAGTTTTCAAAACTTGAGTCCTTTTCTTTTATCGGCAAAAATTCAGTGTCATCATTACAATAGCCACTAAACTAGTCTGATCAAAGGATATGCTGGATTGTTGGAATTTCATGTGGCCAAGGTGAGGGCAAGCTTAGTTCTACAACTAGCTTTGCCAGGCAAGCATAAACTTGCCCACGACGGCGTGCAGCATTGGCTCACTCTTGTTAGCAAGGAAAACCTGAAAAGCACAGGCACCAAGGCAATGCTAACCAGGGAACCGAACTCTGATTCCACACAAACCTCTTTCCTACCTAGGTGACAGTAACCTGTAAAGAATCCGAATGCACTTGTACTCAAAAAAAAAATGATCCTTGAACTCATAGGATACTGAGTAGAGTGTATGTTTCGAATGGCATGAGCACTTAAGATTATGAAAAGTAACCGCATTCTTGTTCCAGTTCTACCATTATATGATCTTCATTGGTGACCATTCGCATATGAAAGCTGATTTTTCTCAGCTCAGATATGATCTTTCTCATCTCAGGATGAGATGCATCTCCACCCGCAAACATATGAACTTCATTTGCAATCTCAGTCCAACTGTACCCAGGTTGTTTCTTCACACCTCTTTCTTTCATCTGACCTCTTACTTGATTGACTTGACCCCACATGCCAGCAGCAGCATATATATTCGAAAGAATCACATAAGGACCTGAACTTTGAGAGTCTGACTGAACAAGCATCTTAGCAGCAAGTTCACCGAGCTGCACGTTACCATGTATCTGACTTGCTCCAAGCAAACAACCCAATACATTTTTCTCAGCTTCTAATGGCATATCTTTTATATAACCAGAAGCTTTCTCCAATTGTCCTGCTCGGCTCAATATATCCACAATACAAGCATAGTGTTCAGCTCTTGGGGATATGGCGTATTTAGATAACATTAGATCAAACAATTTCAAGCTGGCATCCACCATGCCAACATGCCCGCATGCCGATAACACACTAAGGAAGGTGATATCATCGGGAATAAGTCCAGTCACTTCCATCTCATGGAACAGTGCTATAACTTTCTGATATTTACCATGTTGTGCATACGCAGCAATTATTGTGTTCCAAGAAACAATATCCTTGGTTCTAAGATTGATGAAAACCAGCTCTGATTCACCCACATTGCCACATTTACTGTACATTGTCATCAAGGCATTAGAAAAAGAGACGCCAGATTCTAGCATTGCTTTGATGGCAATAGCATGTGTGGATTTTCCTTGTCTGAGCAAAGCAAGAGCAGAACAGGATGTCAAGACTGCAATAAGAGTCGCATGATCTGGTTTTACACCTTCTCTGAACATTACAGCATGCAATCTCATGGCTTCTTCCCCGTGTCCGTTGTGAACATATCCTGCAGAAATACACCATGAGGGTTTCTATCATTGCATGATCAGTGACACAATTAATAAAAAGGATAGATGCATGATCTTTATATTTTATTCTGTTTATTACTATAAATCCCCTTCTTTAACTCCCCCCCCCCCCCCAAAAAAAAAACACACCGACAGGATTATCTGAATCGAGAACAATGAAACGTGAGCAAAAAGCTTGAAATTCCAACGTTTGTCCAACGTGACTGTTGAATTCACCACCAAGTAGCTGAGGAATGCGGGCGGGCAGCCTCATCTCCAGCTTGAACATCTAACCAGCCAATATGAAACCATAGGAAAGAGGGTTCAAAATGTAGGACATAGTACCAGCGATCATGGCATTCCAGGAGATGACATCCTTTGCACGAATCCCATCAAACAGCCTCCTAGCGGTCTCCACATCCCCCTGTTTGCAGTACGCAGTGATCATCGCAGTGCACGCGACAACATTCTTCTCAGGCATCGCTGCAAACAGCTCCGCCGCCTCGACAAACATCCCGTTGTCAACGTACCCACTGATCATGGCCGCCCACGACACCAGATTCCTGTCCGGCATTGCGTCAAACACCTCCCTTGCCCTCGCCACCTCACCGCGCCGCGCGAGCCCGTCCACCATGGTTGTGTACGATACCACGTTCCTCTTGGGCATCTCTCCGAACAGCCTGTCGGCGTCGTCCGCTCGGCCGAGCCGGAGGAGCCCCGCGAGCATGGCGTTCCACGTGGCCACGTTGCGCTGCGGGGCTCCGGCGAAGTAGGCGGAGGCGGCGTCCAGGTCCCCGTGCGCGAGGCAGCCGGCGATGATCGAGTTCCAGGAGACGACGTCGCGGGACGGCATGGCCTCGTCGAAGACGCGGCGGGCGGCTGCGAGGTGGTGGCGGCCCGCGCGCCAGAGCGCGGTGAGGAGCGCGTTCCAGGAGACGACGTCACGGTGCGGCATGCCGTCGAACACCCGGCGCGCCGCCGCGACATCGCCCGCGCGGGCCAGGGCGCTGATGCGCTGGTTGTCGCGGAGGAGGCGGCGGGCGGCGAGGGAGGCGGGGCGACGGAGCGGCGGGAGCATCTCGAGTTCAGTTCTGGACAGCACAACAGACAGCATGGGAGGGGAGGTGTAGGCCTGAATCTATTTGGAATTCATTGCTTATTTGGATTTGGACTACATTTATGTAATTCCGTTGGACGTTGAATCGGCATGCCCTGAAATTTTTACCACTGCTACTGTAGGCCTGTTTGGATATAAGTACACAATAAGCACACACCAGAATTTCTCAAATTTCTATGCCCTGCCGAAACACGTTGTACGCCTCGTCCTCATCACATCACAAATCAAAAAAAAAAAAAATCCGTCCAATCAGAGCTTCCGCGCGAGCTGGATGATCAAGTTTGCTTTCCTCTGCGCCCTGCTGGTGCCGTTCTTGGCGATCTTGGAGAGGTCCTCGTGGAGTCCGAACCTGAGCCCGTGCACCAGCAGCGGCCTGTTGTTGGTGCCCAGCTCCAGCAGCACCGACAGCGCGCACTCCTTGTTCTTGGGCGTGCCGTCCTTGATGAGGCGCACCAGCCTGTCGACGAACGCCGTGGTGCCGATCTCGGCGCGGCACGCGGCGTGCGACGAGAGGAGCAGGAAGATGGAGAGCGCCTCGTCCACCATGCCCAGCCCCGCGTCGTCCATGACCCCGAGCAGCGCCGGCACGACCCCGGCCTGGTGGCGCGGGCCTTGTTCTGCGGGCTGAGAACCAGGTTGAAGATGGCAGTGGCGGCGTCCTTCTTCCCGCGTGCGGTGGTGCCGCTGCTGCGCAGAAGCTCCACCAGCGGGGCCAGACCGCCGAGGCTCCCGATCGCCGCCTTGTTCTCGTCCAGCATCGACAGGCTGAAGAGCGTCGCCGCCGAGTTCTCCTGCGCCTCGGGGTCCCGTTCCGGAGCGTCTCGATCACTAGCGGGATGGCGCCTCCCCTGGCGATCAGCGCCTTGTTCTTGTCGTCGATGGACAGGTTCAGCAGCGACGTCACCGTGTTCTCCTGCACCTTCTTGTCCGGGCACGCCAGCAGGCCGATCAGCGCCGGGATGCCGCCGGTGTCGGCGATCAGCGTCCGGTTCTCGGGACACTCCTTGGACAGCCTCCGAATCTTCTTGACGGCCTTGCGCTGCACGTCAGGGTGGATGGACGACATGCCTTCCACAAGCGACGGGATGTCGTCGTTGGCCGTGCCCTGCTGCTCCTCCTCCTTGTGCTCCCGCTTCTGCAGCTCCACCATGTTGTTGTCGCACCACTGCAGGATGAGGTTCTTGAGCGCGTAGTTGGGTGCCAGCGACAGGTGCGCCAGTGGCTGACGCGACTTGGGGCACGTCCTCTCCCCGCTGTCCAGCCACCTCTGGATGCTCCGCCGCTCGTACGTCTGCCCGGTGGCCACGATCACCGGGTCCGTCATGATCTCCAGCGTGATGGGGCACAGAAAGTCGTTGGGGATCATCAGGGACGGGCACTTGTCGAGGCTTCTGCTGCTGGGCATGGACACGTCGCCGCCAAGGACGCCCTTCTCGTCCACGCCCGCGATCTCCTTGAACCGGTTCAGAAGGTCCACCATCGTCTGACTGGTGCTGCTGCTGTCCTGCCCCCCGTTGTTCCCGAGCACCTGCTGCAGCTGCTTCTTTATGGCTATCGTCTCTGCCCTCAGCTCCGGCAGCGTCTGCAGCTCCAGCTTCTTGGCCAGCCTCTCCAGGATGGCCCTGTCGGCGGCAGCGTTGTCGTCGTTCTTCTGGAGGATCACCATCAGATCCATTGACAGCTCCATGTCTTGAGTGTCCGTTCGCTTCTTGCACCGCGTCAGCTGCGCGTTCATCAGCTCCACCTGCTCCTTCACCTCGTCGGAGATGGCCAGCTCGGCGTACGGCATCCCGTCCAGCGCGCTGTGCATCTTCTCGTACATGTCGCGAAACTTGGCCAGCACAGTCTCGCTCTCAAGCGCCTGAACCAAATCGAATGAGATGAGATCGAGCCAGGCACGCATGGACACGCATGGTGCAGCGACGTCCAATTAATTATATTGACAAACCAGGTAGATCTTGCTGCCGTCGTGGCACGACCGGAGCAGGCGTCGCGCGGCGGCCAGCGCGCGGCCGAGCAGGGCGAGCCGGCGGTAGGCGTCGTCGGTGAGCCGGGGCGCGGCGTCGCGGAGCTCCTCCAGGAGCGGGAGGACGAGCTGCAGCCAGCGAAGGAGGTTGGCGCACTCCTTGCGCTGCGTGCGCCGGAACTCCGCGTAGGCGCGCGCCGAGTTCACGGTCACCAGGAGCTCCTCCACAAGGTCCTCGTCGTCCATCTCCCGCCCCATCATCGATGATGGCTCGTCCGGTGGCGGCATGCGGCATCAACCGCTCGATTCGATCGATCCCGGCCGGTCACCTCGCTCACCGGCGATCAAGTGATCGATCGGGACGACGCACGCGCGATCCACAAAGCAACAGCAATGGGTGCCAAGGATCACAGGTGCTAGCTCGGAACGCTCTGGACCAGACACGTACGGCACAAGAAGAAAAAAAAATGGAGAATGCTATGTATAGTGCCCCTTGCATGCTCTGCAGCTGCCGAGCCAAACTGTATACCATCCCGGCCGCCCCTCCACCATTTCTACTTCTACAAGGAAATTGAACAAGTGAAGCCCAAAATAGTTATACTCCTTTACTCCCTCTGTCCCTAAATAGATATCATTCTCGCTTCCCGAGAGTCAATGTTTTTATAATACCAGCAATTATGTATTAAAATATATAAATAATTATGATAAGTAATTAGTATCATCGGAAAGATCTTTTAATCTAGTTTTTTAACAAAATTATTTGGAGATACAAATATTGTATGTATTTTCTACAAACTTACTCAAAGTTGAGAAAGTTTGACATGCACGCATCCCATAACGACCTCCTTTTTGGACCGAGGGAGTAGCTCCTTAGGGCAAGTTTGACATTTAAACTTGGCATATTTTACTTTGGCAAAAAAAACTGGAAAGCTACTCTCCAACAGTTCAGTTTGGCGTTTGAGCTTGACATATTTGCCAAAGTCACAAATAGCAGCTCATAGTTGACATTTTTGCGCCCATGAAAAGGGCGAGGCAAAACCCGCCGAGCCAGGACTCGGTGTTGCAGCTGCCGCCGGAACACTGCCGCAGGGGCCAGAAGTTGTGGGTCGACGCTCGACGTCCCTATAGCCAACGGACCGACCTCGTCGCGCTCGCCCCCACACCACCCGCCGACCCGCCCGCCGGGTTCGCGTCCGCATCCGCGACCGAAGGAGCTTCCGCCGCGCACCGTGCCGTGGCCGCCGCTGCTAGATCCGTGTCGCCCTCAAGCAGCTCCAAATCCTCCTCCTCTGATGTGGTACTGGTATAGTACAGTAGCTGATGGTGATGTGGTACTGGTACAGTACAGTAGCTGATGGCGCATGCGAGGAGATGTCGCGCGTGAACAGAGAAGTCGCAAATTAAGTCTCGTCAATAATTTTCGTTTTGCCAAGTCAATTATGGGGAACTGTTGGAGATTCAATCTTTTTACCTTTGTTATATCAATTTAAGAGTTGACAAATTTCATGTTTTATCAAACCACAAATGTCAAACTGTTGGAGTTGCTTTTATCTTGCAATTCCTATAAAGTTTATTTATGAGCTTAATATATGTTTCTTCCTGTAAAAATTGCAGCAACTGATATTCGTGTTGTAGTTGTAGGCAAACCAATGCCCATCGGTAGGCCAAGTAGAGCATTGCAAGAGACTAGACAAATCGTTTTTAAAGAAAAAAAAAAGAGATTTGCTATATTTCAGATGCCTGAAATATACTAGTTTTTCAGGCAACAGTAATAACCAGTAGTATTTTTTTTATTGATCAACACAATGACTAATAGTAGCAGGTTTTTTGCACATCAGGCGACTGAGAAGGAGGAAAAGTGGAAAAAAAAACATCTTCAACCGACTCTTTAGTAGTTCTCTATCTTACATTAGTTCTCTATCTTACATTATTTGTTCTCTGCTTTTAGATAGCCTAGTCATTTATCTTTTGGTTTTATATAGTCTGTTAAAATATTCTAATATTATTTATTTTAAAAATTAATAAAATTAGTGAATTTAGCTAATTTTTTAGCTAATTTTTTAGCTAAATTCTTGGAGATACTCTAGTAAAGCTTTTGAGAGAAAACAAACTAACCCAGCCCACCCACGGTATTGTGCCGTGGATGTTTATTCTTTGATCTACTAACCCATGGCCTAGTTCCACTAAAAAACCATGGCCTAAGCGGGCCTCTTTTCTGCGGGCTCAATGAACCTTTGAGAGGGTATGTTGAAATTAATAACATCTCAACTCTAGCCCGTGGTTACAAAAAGCTAGTAGCATCAAGGTCCCGTGGGTACTTTCTGTGGGAGCACATATGCTCTATGTTTATAGTGGAAGACGACATTTCTACCGATTGTGTGATTTCATCAATAACTTGTTGTGGGAGATGACTTCGTCAATCTCGTCTTGAGTAAGCATGGGCATTCAGATTACCCAAAAAATTCAGGTCAGGTAATTTGGGTTTTGAGAAATTCGGGTTTATAAAAATACTATTTGACGTCTGTCCCAAAATACCATTACCTAAAATTTCGAATTCAGGTTCATGTAATACTCGTTGTACCCGAACTTAACAAAACATTAGTTTTAACAGAATTTTGGCTACATTTTACAACAATAAATAATTGTTTTATCTCAATTTAGAAGTTCAGGGATCAATTGAGCGACCAACGGTGAATTTTGCTCTAGATTTACTAGGAGACAAGATTTGGGTCATCAAAATTCAAATGTCAATATTGCATTTATTTCCCTTGTGGGGAGGAGATATGATAGTAGTACATACATCAATCAATAGAAGGATATACATAAGACGGTCTTAACAACCTATGAAAACCCATCTGCTTTCTAGGTGATAATGCTCAAAAACTTCTAAAGAATAGCGTTCCTCTGTTATTATGCATTCATAGGCACTTCAGAAGAATACCGGACCCACCTCGGATGGTGGATCATGAGACTTACACTGCCCCAAAGACTCAATAAAGACCCAAAATCTTCCACCATAATGCACCAGCACCTACCCAAATTACAGCATTGGTTACGGCTGTTATAAAACCCAGCTTGAATACATCTGGAAGGCCAACATAACCCGCTGCACAAGGGAAACATCAGGTTACTCAGCAGAGAAAAAATATTAAAACTTTTTTTATTAAAGCCCTTACAAGGATGATCTAACTACAACAACCAAAGAACATTCTTCATATCTATGCGAAGCAGCTCGTGCTTTCATTTCATTATAAGACACCATTTGAATTATCATTTTTTTCTGAGCACAGATATGGAGGTAGTTTTCAACTTTTCATCATCAAATACAGTCATACCTAGCGCAATAGAAAATTATGCTAGAGAAGCATTTACGTAGTAAATTGAATCGACAAAAAAGAACAAAGAAAAGATGGTGCATCAAATTGTGTTCTACACACTGCATTACCAGTAGAAGCTAATTAGTTTTTTTAGGGTACTAGAAGCTAATTAGTTAACTAAGTACTCTATAAATTGCATAAACCAGGCTCCAAACGAGTATTGAATGGTACAAATCCATCGCGGTGGATTGCAAGCAAACATGGAAAATATGTATTGAACAAAAGAGATGCAAATTAAAGCTCAAGTACCTCCATAGTATACTGCAGATTGCCCGCTACTATAGTGTGTTAGTGCTCCAAAAAGGTTTGCATTGTATGCCAAAGCAAGTGCCGACATTACAGCTGGCACACCAGCTGCTAAATGCATGGCAAGAAATGCCGAGTATAAAGCTCCAACATGTGCAGTTTGGCTTGCAAATATATAGTGAATAAGGAAGTAGGATGCCTGAAGAACACCAAATGCTGCAGGCCAGCTCAATGAGAAAGACCGAAGAACCTTGGCAACACAATTCGACATCCAGGACACAATCCCGAGCTTAGTAAGCTGACCAGCCAAACCAACCAAAATAGCAAACCAAGCTAGGGTGTCCCATGCAGACTTCTCATTCAAACAATCCTCCCAGTTGAGCACTCCAAGCAGAAGAAGTATTGAGAGTACAATCATTGCAGCAACAACGCTGGATACGCCAATAGTTTGCCTGCAATAATATTGAAAACAGGATATATAAGCCTGTTTTTTTGGTCCTCATCAATAAAAAAGGGAAAATTGAATAACCATATATATTGACTCTTGGTCATAGAGAAGAAAAAAAGAATATTTAATTTTAGCTGTCTCCAAGTTCAGTAACTGAAATTAAGTTTAGCTTCAGATTAATTGCAAGTCAATTCATGGTGAAAAAGAAAAAATCCTCTTTAATTAAAAAGAAAAATTAATCTTACCCAAAAATCCATAGTGAGACTGCAAGAAGCATGGTTGCAATCATGACCCATTCATTTTTTGTTACTGGACCCATCTTCTTTAGCTTCTCTGCAGCTAATGCTGGGGCTTGAGGAGTGTCCTTTATTTCAGGGGGAATATTTTGTAGATCAAATAAGGAGTCACTGAGAGCCCAAGAAGTGCTGGCACGCTAGCAACCTTGAACCAAGTAATCCATGGGTTTCCGATATTAACCCCAATCTCCTCTGCTAACTTGAGACACAACAGGTTCTGTGCAGCCGCTGTCAAGAAGAGAGCACTGGAGTTGGCACCTGACTGTCAAGCATCAGAGTAGTAACATATCTCTTAATATATATAAAACCGCCATGCATGCATCTGCATCATCAAGCAGCAGCATTACCTGTAGCTGCGATTGCACAAGATAAGAGCCTAGTTTCTTGGCCGATGCTGGGTCGTTGGGCTTGCTTCCCGACGAGAGCGACAGCGACTTGACGATGGGAAGGAAAACCCCTCCTGCCCTGGCGGTGGTGCTGGGCATGGCAGGCGAGATGAGAGCCTCGCTGATGGCAAGCCCATAGGAGAGGCCCAGCGTGCTGCGACCCAGCCATTTGACGAAGTAGGTGGCGACGCGGTCGCCGAGGCCGGTCTTGACGAAGCCGCGCGCGAAGAAGAAGGAGATGACGATGAGCCAGATGACCTCGCTAGTGAACGCCCCGAACGCGGCGGCGAACGTGAGCGTGCGCGTGGCGACGGTGGCGGTGAGGCCCAGGAACGCCCACGCGCCGACGGGGAGCGGGCCCAGGACGAGACCCGCGATGGTTGAGAGGAAGATGGACAGGAGCTGCCATGCCTGTGGGGTCACCTCGGCAGGCCGCGGCACCAGGAAGCGGACGGCGAGGCCGGCGGCTAGCGAGATGACGAGGGGCAGCGGCTTGGCACCGCCCGACGATGCCGACGCCGGTGGTGGATCAGGGCTCGGGGTTGACAAGGAAGCGGCGGGGTAGCCACTGCCAGGAGGATGTGCTTCTTCTACGACCGTCGTCGTCGTCCCTGTCTCTATGTCTCCTGCGGTCGCGACGACGGTGGGGTGACTCCTCATCAATTCAGAAGACACGGATCCGGTATACTAGGCAAGAAACGGCCCTGCACCATGCTGCTCAGTGCAGTGCTCTGCTCACGGAGGGCGTTGCGGAGCTGAGGTTGAAGCGGTCAATCAGCGGGATGCATGCATGTTGTTGGGAGTCCATCGATCATATATGCCCACACCACACCACACGTTGAGCATGCATCTTCTCTGTACTTCAGAGAGACAGAGAGAGAGAGGCCCTCGCTGCTCCAGGACTTGCTGATCGATGAGACACGTGTCGTATGTAGACACGTTCGTAAAAAAAATGAACTTAATCTTCATGGATTTGATATAAGACAAGATTTGGGTCATCAAAATTCAAAAGTCACTCATTGCATTTATTATTTCCCTTGTCGGGAGGAGATATGATGGTACATCTATCAAATCAAAGGATATATAAGACGGTCTTTACAACCTTACGAAAACCCATCTGCTTTTTCTAGGTTGATAATGCTCAAAAAAAGAAAACTTCTAAAGATGAGCGTTCCTCTGTTATTATGCATTCATAGGCACCTCAGAAGAAAACGAACCCCCACACCTCCGATGGTGGATCATGAGTTAGTCGTTTAATATATGGTAGTACCATTTTCATGTACTTACACTGCCCCAAGGCTCAATAAAGACCCAAAAATTTCCACCACAATGCACCAGAAACTCCCCAAATTACAGCATTGAGTAAGGCTGTTATAAAACCCAGCTTGAACACATCTGGAAGGTCAACATACCCCGCTGCACAAGGAAAAACATCAAATTACTCAGTCAGCAGAGAACAAATATTAAAGCCCTTATACGGATGACCTAACTAATAAAACAAGCAAATAATTTTCTTCAAATGTCTACGCGCAGTAGCTTGTGCTTTCATTTCCTTACAAGGCTCCATTTGAATTATCATTTTGTTGTGTGCACAAATATGAAGGTAGCTTTCATGATCAAATACACCATCATACCTAGCGAAATAGAAATTGATGCTATAGAGAAGGATTTAGTAAAATTGAATCGACAAAAAGAACAAAAATGGTGCATCAAAATGTGTTCTACACATTGCGATACCAGTAGAAGCTAACTGGTTATAATTAACTACTCTATAAATCGGTATTGAAAACCAGGCTCGAAACAAGAATGGAATGGTACCAATCCAACGCGGTGGATTGCAAGCAAACTTGGAAAATATGTATTCAACAAAAGAGGTGGAAAAGCACAATTACCTCCAAAGTATACTGCAGACTGCCCACTGCTATAGTGTGTTAGTGCTCCAAAGAGGTTTGCATTGTATGCCAAAGCAAGTGCCGACATTACAGCTGGCACACCAGCTGCTAAATGCATGGCAAGAAATGCCGAGTATAAAGCACCAACATGTGCAGTTTGGCTTGCAAATATATAGTGAATAAGGAAGTACGAGGCCTGAAGAACACCAAATGCTGCAGGCCAGCTCAATGAGAAAGATTGAAGAACCTTGGCAACACAGTTCGACATCCAGGACACAATCCCGAGGTTAGTAAGCTGCCCAGCCAAACCAACTAAAATAGCAAACCAAGCTAGGGTGTCCCATGCAGACTTCTCATTCAAACAATCTTCCCAGTTCATCACTCCAAGCAGAAGAAGTATTGAGAGACCAATCATTGCAGCAACAACGCTGGATACGCCAATAGCTTCCCTGCAATAAAACAGGATAATTTTCATCAATGAAAAAAAAGGAAAACTGAATCCTTTTTAACCATATTGACTCTTCGCCATAAAGAAAAAAGAATATTTTAGCTGTCTCCACAATCATGGGTGGAACCACAGACCAATAAAGGAACTTTTCATCAGGGTAAAACACACAGAACAATGCTGCTTACACCAATCGAGTGCTGCTCAGTGCTCAGTGCTCTGTGATGTGAACATTATCACAATGACTACTACAGCAGGCACCAGTCAAGAAAGATACTTGTGCTCTTGTGCTGTGCGTATATCTACTTACTTGCGTGATTCCAAGAACAGTGTAAATGGTGAAAATAAATACAAAAGTTCAGTTACTGAAAGTTTAGCTTCAGATTGCAAGTCAATTCATGGGGAACATCCTCTTCAACAAGAAAAATCTTACCCAAAAATCCATAGTGAGACTGCAAGAAGCATCGTTGCAATCATGACCCATTCATTTTTTGTTACTGGACCCATTAACTTTAGCTTCTCGGCAGCTAGTGCTGGGGCTTCAGGAGTGTCCTTTATTTCAGGGGGGAATATTTTGTAAATCAAATAAGGAGTCACTAAAAGCCCAAGAAGTGCTGGCACGCTAGCAACCTTGAACCAAGTAATCCATGGGTTTCCGATATTAACACCAATCTCTTCTGCTAACTTCAGACACAACAGGTTCTGTGCAGCCGCTGTCAAGAAGAGAGCACTGGAGTTGGCAGCTGCCTGTCAATCAAGCATCAGAAACCAGCACAGTGAATCCATTGATCAAAATTTAAAATGCGTGACAGTCAAAAAAAAATTTAAATGCACTAATGATTAAGAAGCAAAAACATAACTAGAACAACTACAGAGGACAAAATTCCACATAAACATGCAAGAAACAACATACAAGAACACTTGCAGTTTGAGGCTTCAAATGTAAGATTTCAATTTGTTCAAAGAAATACATATGTACCTACAATTACTCTGCTAAAACAAATCGATATCAAGTGCACCCTTCGCGTCAAATCATAATGCTTACTTAGTCTGACTGCGCTGCGCACAAACATTAAGAACCTTATAGATCAAGAAAAATACCATTTGCTCACTTCTATAAACACATTGAGAGTAGTCACGAATGCAGGGTTAGGTAGACAATGAAGTGACAGATTATAGTAAAAAAGGGGAAATAAAAACAATTCACAGTCATTCCTTATAAAAAAGAAAAGGGAGGGAGTACTACATAATCTAGGTGATAATTTCAAGTGGTTGATAGCTAGGAAGCAATGTTGGTCACAAGAAACTCTTCAATGTTCACACAGACACAGACACTGCACTCCAGGGTCGCGAACTCCCAACGCATAGTCACCGCAGCAGCCGTCTCTCCCTCCCTCTCCCTCTCCCTCTCCCTCTCCAGTATTTCAGCAGAATGTTTCCCAAGTTGTTAGCCCGACAAGTGCCTACACAGGTATCAAATTTTGTACTGAGTCGGATTAAGCAACGAAACAATTGTCCTTCCTATATCTTCCATAGGGCGCAGAGGGGAAAAACTTTGCCTCGTTACCGATCATGACTATGGGCTGCATAGTCGGGGTCCTGCTGTGGGCAGAACACGTCTAGAACACCACCTTCCAGTCTTCAGTCCGGGAGACGCCATTCAAGATCCTCTACGGGAGAGATCCCAAGACCATCCGCTCATATGAGCCAGGCAAGATGCGGGTCGCTGCGCTTGACCAAGTCCATGGTCAAAAGTCATGAGCTTCTTGCCTATGTCCAACTCGAGCAAGCTCAGCTCATCTACAAGCACTGTGTTTTCCGGTATTTCAGAGCAACCAAGGAGACACTCACAGAGACTCCCAAGGACTTCTTCAACACCATATACATTTTACGTGAGATCAACTGCAAGATTGGTTCTATAAACACCAATCTTATAGAGTAGCAACTATATATATAAACAATGTGACTCTGATGTCATTAATGCATTACATCTCATAACTAAAGCAAGCTGTTGGCCACTAATTCGATGAAAAAACACTTGACCAGCACTAGAAAAAAAAACATTTAACCAGTGCTAGATCTACACAGTGGGCTGTGCAGTAGCAGACTAAGAAGGCTAGATACACAAGAATCTATGAAATTCTTTAGCAAGAAAATAAATACACATGTATCTATATCTGTGTATCACTGCATCCAGAAAACAGCCAGCTGAACACTAGACTAGCAAAATAATTTGCATACAATACACTACAATTCGTACAAATGCCATGAGTTTTTCCACTGCTTTCTTTGTATTGAATCAAGTGACCAACAAGGCAACAACCATAACAAATACTGTTAAGGATCAATCTATTCAGTTCTTAAATTCAGTGTTATGCAATAAATGACTCAAAGTGCACACAACAATGAACACAGTTTTGCAATTCAGTGGTGATTAGCATCAATGTGGATTCCTATAAGACATTAAATAATCTTAAGGCACAGTTTCCATTACTAGGCCCTATCCTATTAGCAACTACAAAGTACAACAATTTAGAGCAAGGCTAATAATACAGCCCGCTGCTGGATATCAGCCCACTTATATATAGTAGTTAGCTACTCTATGGCTCACTTGTTTGTCTCACAATATCTTTTGGTCCTTGTGCATAAGCTAATTTATAGCCTGCTTCTCTGCTCTCTCCCCCCCTCTCTCCTCCAACTCATCATACATCCCACTTATAGCCTCTTATTATACTTGCTCTTATAAAAAATCTATGTAAGAAATTCACGCCAGCAACAGTAACACTGTAACAGTAACAGATGCAGCTATTTGGATTCCTGAAAAAAATGCATGCAGCATGCTTCTGCTTCTAGATATAAGCAGTAAGCACATGCACCGGTTCATCCATCTGGAGATAAATTTAAAAGGCTCAGAGACAAATACAAATATCGGATATAACAGCAGGAATCATCAGACTAGTAACATCTTACTATAAAACATGCATGCATCTGCATCATCAAGCTACATTCATGGGCAGGTATATTCCCTGAAGATGACAGGAAGATGTTCATTGATGGAGTTAATGACATGCTGAAGATCGCTGTCAATCTGCTGCCCAAACCAACACAGGTAGCTGTGAAGACTTATCTGATTCAAGACGCTGGAAAGGATCGTGAAGCTGATCAAGACCCTGCGAACTGATGCCTGTGCTAAAGATCTCTCTCTATTTTTTGAATGCCCTTTTGCTACGCTGTGGCTGGAAGTGTTCAGGTTGTCGTTTCATAAGTGTTCTAGGTGTTTTCCCCTTCCAATTTAGTTCTGACGGCTTGTTCTGGCCGATCTTATGCTTTCTGAATTCTCTATGTACTTTCGGCTGTATTTCCATTATCTGGTAATGGAAATGGGGAATCCCCCGATTTGAAGAAAAAAAAATCGGCATCATCAAGCATTCAAGCGCATCGTTTATTACCTGTAACTGCGATTGCACAAGATAAGAGCCGAGTTTCTTCGCCGATGCGTCGTTGGGCTTGCTTCCCGACGAGAGCGACAGTGACTTGACGATGGGAAGGAAAACCCCACCGGCCCTGGCCGTGGTGCTAGGCATGGCAGGCGAGATGAGAGCCTCGCTGATGGCAAGCCCATAGGATAGGCCCAAAGTGCTGCGCCCCAGCCATTTGACGAAGTAGGTGGCGACGCGGTCGCCGAGGCCGGTCTTGACGAAGCCGCGCGCGAAGAAGAAGGAGATGACGATGAGCCAGATGACCTCGTTCGTGAACGCGCCGAAGGCGGCGGTGAAGGGGAGCGTGCGCGTGGCGACGGTGGCGGTGAGACCGAGGAAGGCCCACGCACCGACGGGGAGCGGGCCGAGGACGAGCCCCGCGATGGTTGAGAGGAAGATGGACAGGAGCTGCCATGCCTGAGAGGTTACCTCGGCCGGCCGCGGCACGAGGAAGCGTACGGCGAGGCCGGCCGCAAGCGAGATGAAGAGGGGCAGCGGCTTAGCACCGCCCGATACCGCCGCCGCCGACGGTGGCTTAGAGCTCGGGGTTGCCTCTTGAGACGCCGATGCGGAAGCGAGGAGCGGGGGCAGGTGGCGGCGAGGGATAGGTGAGAGGCGGGAGGAGATGCGGGGTGAGAGGGAGAGGGGATTGGGGTAGGGGTGGACGTGCAGACGGCGGCGGAGGTGGCTATGGGAGGTCGGGAGAGGGAGAGCCGGGCAGTGGGTGACGGCGAGCCGGAGGCTCTCCATTGGCGGCGGCGGCGGCGAGCGGCCGAGCGGACTGGCGGAGTGGGGGCTGCAGTCGTCCGAGAGCAACAGCTCAATTCCGGATTTTTCCTATGCATCTTCGAGAGACTCCATATCTTTCCAATATGATAGGAATAGAGATCTTAATAAAAAAAACTACCTTCCAACAGCTTATGTAAATGGTCTTCTAAATATAACCATTTTCTATTCCGGATTTTTCGCTAGCTAAATATAGAAGACGAGAATGACTCTCTAGAGTATGCATGAGATTTAAAAAAGTTGTTGGAAAATAAAAAGATATACAAAACGATTTTTATGCAAGTGACTCTCCAAATAATAATTTAGAGAGTGGAATTTAAAAAGACTCTTGGAGATGCTCTTACAATTCGTCTATTTAAAGATCTACCATTGTAATTTCATCTCTTTCTTGTTCATGTCATTTTCTACGTCTTCTAGCTATATGGACCCACAGTCATACAAGTATGTATACATAAACACATATCAGCGTTAAGTTCCTGTCTCCTCCGTTAGAAAAAGCAAGGGGGTGAGGAGATGGTTGTGGGCCATGTGCCTCGGCGTCGGCCTCCTCGCCGCGACCTCCTCCTCCGCGTCGGCTGCGGCATCGCGCCGTACACCTTCAAGCGCGCGTCATCGACGTCGGCGACGCGGTCGGTGCTCGCGTAAGCGTCGCCCGTCGGCGACCTGGCGGAGCATGACCTCCGCAGGCGCGGCCGTTGAGCCCAGTGTCGCGCCGCCGATGGTAGGCGATCGTGAGCTCCTGGCATGCACGCTGGTGGCGCAAGGGCAAATGTTGTTGGCCTAAGAACTCCCGGTCCGAGCACTCGATGTCCTCTCCGTGAAGGATTTCCCCAAGTAGCTCACGGGGATGGAGGCAGGGACGCCTCCTCACTGTGCACCAGCTTGTAGACGAGGCCCATATGAGGTAGCTGCGCCACTCTTTCACATTGATTTGGAGAATGGCAGCAGCACACCTAGGTGATGCCAAACTTTTCAAGTGGAGCATGCGTGTCGCCCACGATGGAGGTGTTTTTCCTTTCTTGCTTTTCTTCCGTGGCCATGGGAATAACTCAGGCTATCATGGCTCGTGATAGGCCTGGAGGATGGCAGCGGATGCTCAAGGAACGGTGGCCCTTCCTTGACTGTTTGTGTTGGTGGTGTTGCCTCTTGCATGTGAACGAAGAAGCTATTGGACAGGGATTTCAGTGCGCAGTGGCTGGGCGGGCCTCCCGTTCGTGTTCGACAGGGTGCGCGTCGGGCATTCCTGTCTGGCTAGTGGTCAGTGGAGAACAAGTCAGGGAGGGGGAGGGATCGGCAGAGCACACCGCTGGAGGTTTGAAAGGTCTAGGGATGGCTAGAGGGGGTGAATAGCCTAATTTAAATTTCTACAACAACACTTAGCAAACTTGTTAGAATAAAACACGACGAAAAGCAAGTTTGCTCTAGCTCTAAGGTTAGGCAAGCCACCTACCAATTCTAGATACTAGCAAGATATCCTATGTCGCACACAAGAGCTAGATAACTAGAGAATCTAGACTAAGCTACACAAGCTAAGCTAGAGGCTCTACTTTACAAGAATGTAAATGCAAAACTAGAGTTAGAGAAGTTATACTAATGTGGAGAGTAGCAAAGAAATAACCAATCAATCACAAGATGAATCCTCGGTAGAGAGACAATGAGTCATAATATTTTTTACCGAGGTTCACTTGTTTGCCAAAAAGTTAATCCTCGGTGTGACGATTCACCTACTTGGAGATTCACGCGCTAATTGGCATCACACGCCAAACCCGTCACCGGGTGCCGCAAAACCAACACAAGATAGGGATCCACAAGTCACGCGCAATCCACTAGAGATGTCTTTTGCGAACTCCCGTGGGGAAGACTCAAGAACCCCTCACAATCCACCGATCGGAGCCAGAGACAATCACCTTCCTCCGCTCAACGATCCTCATCACACCAAGCCGTCTAGGAGGTGGCAACCTCCAAGAATAACAAGAGCTTCCACGATGACGACAATCACCAAGTGTCACTAGTATGCAATCAAAGAGCAATGCACTTAGATTCACTCAATCTCTCATGAATATCTCAAATATGTTTAGAGGATGAGTGGTGGTCTTCTCACAAATAAACACAAGTGTGTGAGTAATGAGAATGTGCAAGAAGTGCCCCAAAGGGCCGGCCATATAGCTATATATAGCCCTCACTCATAACTAGCCGTTTTGCACCCTTTTTCCTCTTCTCTGCATACCTCCGGACGCACTTTACACATAGGGTCCGGACCATCATCTGCGTCCGGACCCACTGCCAGCCGAGAGCCAATGGCTCTGAGGAGGACTCCGGTCGCAAGCTCCGGACGCGCGCAGCGCGCCAACCGGACCAACGGTCCTGGGTCCGGTGCCCCTGCCATTCAATCAGCCAGACTCCCGCGCTTGCCACAGCCTGCCACGTAGATCCGGATGCACGCAATAGTGCGAGTCCAGACCAAAGTCTCTTGCGTCCAGAAATATAATTCCGGGAACCCGAGAGCTCCTTCTTCTTTCTCTCCCACTCCGGACGCATGTCCGGTTCATCGACCGGACCATCATCCTGCGTCCAGTCGCTCCACACAGAGAGCAACAGAGAGATTCCAGAGAGCACCAGACTCCGGACGCGCGTCCGGAGCTCTGCGTCCGGACCTTAAACAGCGTCCGGACTGCTCTTTCAGCCGAGCCGACCTAGGGTATGCCTCCGGACCCATCGCCGATGGTCCGGACGACACAAAACCCTAGCGTCCGGACCTTCGTCTGAAGCTCTTTGAGCTGCCCAAACACTTCACCAACTTCTTCAAGCTTCCAAGAGCTAACACTAAGTGATCCCAACACTTGTGCACGTGTGTTAGCTTTTAGTTCACAATTATCTTGGATTTAGTTGGTTGTTTTCACTAGTTCAATTGATTTTAAATGCAATGCAATGAACCTAGTGGCACATGATAACCGTAATCATTCGCAAGAGCTCCCTCCTTGGTAGTACGACTATCTATCCTAAATGTGATCACATCCTCTATGATGTCTTGATCACCAAACCGAAAATGGTTCCTAGCATTTCACCTTTGCCTTCACACCATTTTCCTTTCCATCACCATGCTATAGCCTTGTGCCATCCTCACTTGATTCACCTTGCTCCATCACGTAACATGTACCAACCTATCTCATGATTCACACTTAGAGATCCAAGGTTAGCACTTAGGTAGGTTTCATCAATTACTCAAAACCAAACACAAGGGAACTCTCACGGTTGCACCGGATGGAGTTAGCGAGTAGGAGCTCGACGTCAGACCATGCAACCACGTTGGGGCCGCCATCACACCGCGTTGCACCCGCTGACGAAGCAGGGGATGAAGAAGACGCGACGCATCGGTCGCCCATGGTGGTGGTCGGGTGCGACAGCTGCTTCTGCTTCACAGTCCCAGCAACAAGGAGCTACGAGTGCAGGACACCGCGAGTGCTCGTCACGCGCTCTTGTAAGGACCTGATTAGCCTAGAGGGGGGGGGTGAATAGGCCTATTTCAAAAACTTAACAGCTTGCTGTCAGACCAAGGCCGACACTGCTGGTCTCTAGGCAGTAGTGCTGGTCACCAGAACAGAATGCAACACAATTCAAAATGTAAATGGTTAATGTAAATTGTGCTTGAATAGAAACATTTCTAGAGGTGTGGGGGACCTCTAGCACCACCTGAAAGTGGTAGCAACACACCCACCGAGTAGATCAGGTCCAAACCCTAGAAATCACCTTGCACACAAGATATATGAAAGTAAAGTAGCAAGCACACGGTGACACAAAATTTGACCCGTGGTTCAGCTCGCCACCAAGGCTTGCCTATGTCCACGTTGTTGAGGTGCGCCACACAAGGCTCACGCTCACCACAAAGGCTAGCTCTTTCCTCGGTCTCAAATCAAGGGAATGAACCCTTGAGATGAGAGAAGTGTATTAGCAAATAGATGGGTGATACAAACTTCCCTAGGCTGCCACACGAAGGAGGCAAGCTCAAGGGTAACCTCTAACCGGCTAGGAGCAAAGCTCCAAGAGTAAAGAACTCAAACCGCCGACCACCACGCAAACCAAATGCTTGCAGGAGTGAAGATCCGAGGGAGAAGCTTCTTTTCAAAGCTTGGAGGCTCAATCTCTCAAAGAATGATTGAAGATCAATGGAGGGGAGTGTTTGAGCACCAAGAGAGAAGGGAGAGCAAGAAGGGAGCTTCTCTTTCTGTTCTTGCAAAATGTGAAAGTCAGAATGGCAGAACTAGTCGTTGGGGGTGAGTGAGGGGTGATTAAATACCTCCTCACTGTCCACTGGCTGAACAAGTCGCGGCAGTGCCGGCCTGGAGGCCAGCACTGTCGACCTGGGCAGAACAGCAAGGAAAGATCTTCAATGTAGTTGGCTGATTTGCCCACTATTTCTGTGGAGGTGTGATGTATTTGTAGATATGCATTTGGTTCACTTGTTGGCATGCGTGTTGAATCCCTCTTAATAGTACGACATACCTAACTCAAATTTAAAGTATAAAAGAATTTAAACCCTTTGAGCTTGTTGCTATGCACTTTTGTAATTGGAGGGGTCCGCCAACCTATTCCTCAACCTCCTTAAGTTTAACCTGCTTGTTATACTCACAAAATTTTATTAGTCTTCTAAATGCGTTGTCATGTCACCAAAACCTACTTAAGGCTTGATTGCACTTTCAATCTCCCCCTTTTTGGTGATTGATGACAACACACTTAGAACTTACAAAAGTGAATAATAATCTGAGACAATGCAAGTCATGGGTGTAGGAGCCCCCCCTAAATATGTGAATAGGAATTTGAATTTCCAAATTGGCATAAAAAGCCAAGATTCACATATTGGAGTGAGGTAGGGCTCCCCCTACATCCATGACTATTGTGGGGTGCTGAAAAAATGTCACAAGAATATACATGATGCATATGAACCTGTCTCAACACAAATCAGAGGACTTGCTGTCAGAGTAGCCCGGCACTGCCGGTCTGAGCCCGGCACTGCCGGCCTAATGTAAGACTGCGGAAGCACAAGCACAACCCCACAATGCATTAGGAATAGAAACTAAAAGCACACTAAGACAAGAATGATATATATGAGAGAGAGAGTACATGTCCACAAATGACACAAATAAAGTACTTAAGTGACCATATTACAATAAAATAGTTTCATGTTGCTCTCTTATCTCACAAACTAAAAACTAAGATAACTAGCAGCTGCTGCTCCTCCATGACTGTCGAAAGATGTTGTACCCCCTTCACTTAGTAATTCTCCCCCTTTGGCAACAAGTCACCAAAAAGAGAGAAGAACCAAGAAGAAAAAGATACAAGCTAGTCGATGTCCTCCTCCATGTGGTCATCATCATCATCATCATCCTCTTCATCCTCCTCCTCATCATCATCTGGAGCTGAGGTGAAGTGAACATTAGGAGCTGATGCACGCTTGCTGCATCTCCTGGTTTGTGGCTGCTGGATCTCCTCCTCCTCCTCCTCCTCCTCCTCCTCATCATCATCCTCCTCATAGGTAGACTCCTCACTGAGCTAAGGTGGAGGTGTAGGAGGGGGTATCTGTCTCAGGCTCTACTCCCGTCTGAGCTCTCTGATCTCAAGCATGGTCTGGTAAGCATGATCATTTGCATAGCAGATGCCAGCAAAGATCTTACCAAGCTTGCCCTTCTTCCTCCCTCTGGAAGTTGCTGCTCCTAAAGACTCAAGGAAGTCTGCTGCTGCTACCCTGGTACTGTCTCTGGGAGGAGTATCTATCTCCTAGATAGCAGTGGAGTGAATGACCTTCTATGCTCTGTAAGGCTCATGGACAACGTCCTTGTTGAAGATCCGACCAGTCACCATCTCAATGACAAACATCAGGTAAGGAGCATAAGGAAGCCCCTTTCTTGCATCCCCTGCTGCAATGCATATCTCATCCCATAAGAAACGAGCAACTGAGAAAGGTGGTGCTCCACCTCTCATCCTCCTTAACACATTTTTGGATGTGTTGTAGAGGTTTGAAGCAGATCCCACCTTGGGATAAAGAGTGGTCTTGAAGAGGTTGTTCAAGATGTAGTACTTGCTCCTCAAACCCTTCACCAGACCATCTGTGTGCTCAGCCTCAATGTATAGCTGTGAGATCTCCTCATTGGTCAGCCCTCTTTCATCATGAATGTTGGTGCACTCTCTGTCCTCCTCACTAAAGCCAAGGAGGCGAGCAAAGATCACATAGTCAACTCTATAGTGCACACCCTCTGTCATCCAATGCATCACCAAGTTCTCCCTATCAAGATAATAAGTGGAATAGAACTGGTAGATGATCTCTGTGTTCCAGCCATTCTGGAATCCCATCCAATGATACATGCCTAGCTGCCTGCACTAATCAATGACCCTATCAAACACAGGATCTCTCTTGATTTCTAGGTGCTCCCAATCAACATACTTCGTCTTGATGATCTTGGACTTAGCAGCTTGAAGTAGGACAGTGGTGTAATAATCAGAATGAAAAACATTCCAAAACATGTAATCCACACTCATGTCCTTTGGCACGTCATAGGGATTGATGGCCCTTTGCTCCTATACTGTCCTCCACTGAAGATAATAGCTTTCTCTGACTCTGCCAGGAGTGTCCTGAGGCACTCTGACAAGGACCTCCTCAGGATGCTCAACAAGATGTGAGCCATCGAACAAACCCAAGTCTGGAGGTGTCCTGGGGCAAACACCTTCTCTGATGGTTCTCCCTGCTCTCTGCAACTCCTCTTCTTGAATAATCCTTTGCCTAGGATTCAGTCCATCATCAGCTCTAGGAGCGTGAGACTTCGATCCCACTCTTCCTCTTCCACCACTACGCGATCCACCAACATCCATCTTTGAAAGAAAGGGGAGATGATGAAGAAGGTCGGGCTTGAATGGAGCTTGACGCAGGGAGGAAGATCCTCCACACCTCCTCCAATGGCAGCACCTCTAAAGGGACAGCACTGCCGGGGGGAAGAGAGGGACCTCCGGGCTCCTTGTGTCTCCTTAGGGTTGAGAGAAGAGAGGGAGAGGTGTTATGTTGGGGAAAACTGATTGGGATGGAGTCCCCTCGGGTTTGGGGTAGGAGATAAAGGAGAACCCGAGGGCTAGGACTTGGGCCCGACAGGCTCGGGTCCCTTAAGTCCTGGCACTACCGGCCTTAGCCCGACACTGCCGGCCTCCCCGGCACTGTTGGCCTAGGGGCCGGCATTGCTGGCCTAGCCAGGCAGTGAGACACTATGCCACATTTATACTAAATATTTATGCAATTGTAGACACATACCCCTTTCCATGTGCCGGTCAGTAAGCAAATCAACAATCATACTATGACCAACACATTCAAGTTTATTTCAAAATTGGTTTTGAAGCACATAATTGAAACTTTTCAAAGTTTTGCCTAAGTCGCTAGGTGGACAAACAAATGTGTGCTATAGTTCAAACCACGTTACGGGAATCAAGTATATTCAACTCACTACGCAAAGCACAAAACCTTGTCTCATCGAGAGGCTTAGTGAAGATATCAGCTAGTTGCTTTTCGGTGCTCACACGGCGAATTGCGATATCTCCTTTTAATCCTGGTCTCTCAAAATGTGATGACGGTGTTGGGAATATGCCCTAGAGCTAATCATGTAGATGATTATATTCCAATTGTATCCATGATTAATAAAGTGTTCTTTGAATATCCATTATAGACAACTAGTATTGATTGACAATTATGTGAATTGTTTGTGGAACTCAATTACCTGAATGGTTATTCTAATAGTAGTCCCTGGTCGGCATTCTTGTAAGAGCACACTTGAATATTAGACCAGCACATGTATTAGTTGATGGCTATGTTTCACAAGTCATAGACATAGAGATGTCAAACTAATAATGTGGGCACATGTGAGACATGTAGGCTGGACTGACCCAACAAGAGAAAGTCTCTATTCATGTCATGTACGTTATGTCCTTAGACCTGAGATTGTGGTATGTACTCAAGATGTGAAACGATCTACTTAGAGACTATCAAACGCTACTCCGTTATTGGGTAGTTATAAAGGTGGTCCTTGGGTGGTTGAGAAACATGCTATGAGACATAGACAATCAAGATGGAATTTGCCCCTCTCTTCGTGAGAGAGATATCACTGGATCACTCATGTGATTGAATCAACAAATGCATGGCCATGCTTGGGTTAAGTGTTAACCCACGAGTTGAACCATATATCGAGTGGCGAAGGGAATAACTTGTACATGGTCATAGTGGTTCGTCTGATATGATCATAGCGTATACATAGGAGTTGACACGTCTTGCTAGAGGCCGCTATCAACTATTGGTCGAGTAAGAGTACTTGGGCCATGTCTATGTATGCGTGAGCCCATAGGGTCGCACGCTTAAGGGGTTGGAAGCCTAATTCGGGTTGGACTCGAATTAGACTAGGTTTAGGGTTTCTAATGGGCCTCCACCGTGGGAGCTCGTTAGGACGCCTATATAAGCAAGGGGTGGGCGCGGGGCGAATTGATCCACGCCTTTTGGCAGCCGCCGTCGCCTCCCCACGCTCGCGCCTTTTGCTCCTCGCGGACCTAGCAGTCCGGAGGCGCAACGCTTCCTCCCTGCACGTGTGGGATTCCTCGGAGGTGCTGCATCTGGAGCACAAGGACGAACCACGCGAAGGGGACGTTGAGACGGATGACCATGCAACTGCACTGCCTGCTGCGACGCGCACGACTACATCAAGTCGTCTTCCGCTGCACCTGCGCGTCTAGTGGTAATCCCGTAACCTGTAACTAGCAGTAGATCCTGGTTTATGAGGTCGAAAAGTTTTGTTTTCCGGCTAGCGTAGCAACCTCGTATTCCTTCAGACGGATGTCTATGTGTTTGGTTCTAGAGTGACTAACCGGGTTATTTGCGAGTTTGATGGCACTCTCGTTATCACATAAGAGAGGTATCTTGGTGAAATGACATTCAAAATATTTTAAGGTTTTCCTCATCCAAAGTAGTTGAGCACAACATGCGCCGGCTGCAACATACTCGGCCTCGGCGGTGGAAAGGGCTACACAGTTTTGCTTCTTAGACCTACACGACACTAGGGACCGTCCAAGGAATTGACATGGCCCCGAAGTGCTTTTTCGGTCTACCTTGCAACCGGTGTAATCGGAATCCGAATACCCAAGTAGATCGAACTTAGAGCCCTTAGGATACCATAAGCCAAGGTTAGGAGTGAAAACTAGATATCTCAAGATTCTCTTAACGGCCACTAAGTGGCACTTTTTCGGGTTAGCTTGAAATCTAGCACACATGCACACACTAAGCATTATGTCCAGCCTAGATGCACATAAGTAAAGGAGAGAGCCGATCATGGAACGATATACCTTTATGTCCACGGATTTTCCTCCTTCATCAAGGTCAAGATTTCCATTTGTTGGCATGGGAGTTTTGATTGGCTTAGCATTGGCCATGTCAAACTTTCTCAACATATCATGGGTGTACTTGGTTTGGCATAAGAAAGTTTCTTCCTTGAGTTGCTTGATTTGAAAATCGAGGAAGAACTTTAGCTCACCCATCATAGACATCTCAAATCTCTTAGTCATGATCCTACTAAACTCATCACAAAAAGATTGATTAGTACTACCAAATATTATGTCATCGACATATATTTGGCACACAAAGATATCATTATTGACTTTATGAGTGAAGAGAGTAGGATCCTCTTTGCCTATTTCAAAGCCTTGTTTGATCAAGAATTTCTTAAGGCATTCATACCATGCTCTTGGTGCTTTCTTAAGCCCATAGAGCGCCTTATGGAGCTTGAAGACGTGATGAGGGAACTTGGGATCTTCAAAACCCGGTGGCTGCTCAACATACACCAACTCTTGGATAGGGTCGTTGAGGAATGTACTCTTGATATCCATTTGTTGAAGATTGAAATCATGATGGGAAGCATAGGCCAAAAGCATTCGAATTGCTTCAAGCCTTGCTACCAGTGCATATGTCTCTTCGAAGTCTAGGCCCTCCACTTGAGTGAAACCTTGAGCCACCAATCTTGCCTTGTTCCTTGTCACCATGTCTTGCTCATCTTGCTTGTTGCGAAAGACCCACTTGGTTCCAATCACATTAGTGTTGGGTCTTTCCACCAATGACCACACCTTGTTCCTCTCAAAGCTATTTAGCTCTTCTTGCATAGCCATCACCCAATCCGGATCATCTAGAGCTTGCTCAACCTTAAGAGGTTCCAAAGAGGAGACAAAAGAGTAAAATTGACAAAAATTTGCCAAATGTGAACGAGTAGTTACCCCCCTTCGGAGACTCCCAAGTATGTTATCAATGGGATGATCCTTTTGAATTGTTTGCCTCAATCTTGGATGCTCTGTGGCTTCTTGTTGATCAGCTTGGTCATCATACTCATACTCGTCAAAAATAGGTTGTAGGTTCCTTGGAGTAACAGGGGGTGGGTTAGCTGCCTGCCTGCCTGCTGGGTCCGGCAGTGCCGGCCTCTGGCCCGGCAGTGCCGGCCATAGGGGCAGAGCCCTGACCAGGAAGCACTGCTGGCCCATCTTTTTCCAATCTTGGGGCAGTAGCATCACCATCTTGAGGTTCCACTTCTGTGGCTTGGATTTCTTGTGGCCTAATATCACCAATAGCCATATTCTTGATTGCTTCACAAGGTGGTTCCTCATTACCTACAATCACTTGATCAATTTGCTCTACTTGAAATCCATTAGATTCATCAAATGTCACATCTATTGCGATTTCAATTTTCCCTCAGGTCTTGTTGAATACACGATAGGCATGCTCATTTGATCCATAACCAAGAAGAAAACCTTCATCAACTTTAGGTGCAAACTTAGAGGTTTTGAGTTTCTTGTTAAGTATGAAACACTTGCACCCAAAAACTCTAAAGTAAGACACCTTTGGTTTGTTACCGGTTAGGAGTTCATATGAAGTCTTCTTCAAGATCTTGCGTAGATAGAGCCGGTTGATGGCATGGCAAGCGGTGTTGACGGCTTCGGCCCAAAAGATATCTGAAGTCTTGTACTCATCTAGCATCGTCCTTGCCATGTCAATGAGTGTCTGGTTCTTCCTCTCTACCACACTATTTTGTTGAGGGGTGTATGGAACTGAAAATTCATGCTTGATGCCCTCATCATCAAGAAACTCCTCCACTTGAGTGTTCTTGAATTCGGTTCCATTGTCACTACAAACTTTCTTGATTTGGAAGCCGAATTCCCTTTGAGCTCTTCTAATGAAGGTTTGCACCTTATCTTGCACTTGTGCCTTATCATACATGAAAAACACCCAAGTGAATCGAGTAAAATCATCAACAATAATTAAACCATGTTTGTTACCGCCAATGCTTATGTAGGCCACCGGTCCAAAGAGATCCATGTGAATTAGCTCCAATGGTTGCTTGGTGGAGACAATACTCTTTGGTGGGTGAGGTGCACCTACTTGCTTTCCGGCTTGGCAAGCACTACAAATTCTATCCTTCTCAAAATGAACATTTGTTAGTCCAAGAATGTGTTCATCTTTTAGTAGTTTGGCCAAGTTCCTCATCCCAACATGAGCTAGTTGGTGATGCCATAGCCAACCTATGCTAGATTTTGCCGCTAAATAAGTCTCAAGTTTAGCTTTACTTTTGTTGAAATCAACTAGGTAGAGCTTGCCCTTCAAATGACCCGTAAAGACAATAGAGGAATCCTCCCTCTTAAAGACTTCCACACCCTTATCCGTAAAGAGACAATTGAAGCCCATCTCACACAATTGAGAAACGGACAACAAGTTGTAACTCAACGAATTCACATGTAATACATTTGAGATGGAATGATCAAGAGTAATAGCAACTTTACCAAGTCCAATCACTTCCCCTTTTGAGTTGTCACCAAAGATGATATTCTCACTTGCATTTGAAGTTGGGGAATATGATAAAAACATACTCTTCTCTCCGGTCATATGATTTGTACATCCACTATCAAGCACCCAACTTGATCCACCAGAGGAGTATGCCTACAAAACAAGTTTAGTTCCTAGATTTAGGTCCCCAATTAATCTTGGGGCCTTGCATGTTAGTCAGAACAATTTTTGGTACCCAAATGTTCATGCTCCTTTTATCATGTTTCTCATCACCCACAAATTCTACAATGACTTTACCACGGTCATTGCATTTTAACATGTAACACGAGGACAAACTTCCTTGGGGTAACCTTTTCTTAGGTTGATATGCAAACTTGTTTTTGGCCACCCAGATTGAGTCCTTGGGTTTTGGAGAAACCTGCTTTTGCTGGGACATCCTCTTGGCATGGACTTGGGGCTTAGCTTGATCAGGTGAAGCAATGGTAGCCTTCCCTTTCTTGGGGAGCGGCACTGCCGGCCTGAGGTCCGGTACTGCCGGCCTCTGGTCCAGCAGAGCTACTTTCTGTGCAGGCTTATCTGCACCAATGCTTCCCTTCTTCTCAAACTTGACACACTCAATATCTTTGATCATTTTTCTACCATTGGTTTTACCTCCTTGAGTCTGTCCAAGCCCATCTTTAATTGATGGATGCCTTCCATCTTTGTATTGAATCTTCTTCGGTTCAACTTTGTCTTTGTCATTCTTCTTTGAAACTGAAATGACATTGTTTAGCCTTGCTATTTCTTTCTTCATGGCCTCCATGTTGGCAAGGTTAGTGGAATAGGCATTCATATCAACATTATAGCATTTTCCACAACCTTGACTAGTGGATGGAGAAGAGGCATCATTTGCTTTAGAGAGATGTGAGTTGCCCTCCCAAAGAAGTGAGTATTGTACCTCAATCTCTTGATGCTTTTCAATCAAGTCACAATGATTTTGCTTGAGGTCATCACACTCCTTCTTAGTGAGAGCATGAGCTTCTTGTTCTTTGGCCAAAGCCTTAGCCAAAGAGCTCACCTCACTTCTTTATAATGCAAGGGCTTCCTCACTAGCAATATAAAGATCCTCTTGTTTGATAAGAGTCTTTTCTCTAGATGCTAGCTCAGCTTTGGTTGCCTCTAATTCATCCAATATATTAGCAATGGATAGTTTGGTCTTAGGATCCATTTTACTAGTTATTTCATTTATCTCTTCATCACTAGATTCATCATCACTAGAGCAATCACTAGAATCACTACTAGAGATGTCTTTGGGGGGATGAGCTTTGGCTTTGGGTTTTGATTTTACCTTCTCACCCTTTGCCATGAGACAAGTGTGAGGGAAGCATTCATCATCATCGGACATATTGTTGAAGAGCCTTGGTGAAGTGGATGGCTTGTGAATAGCTATGGTGGCCATCTCCTCTACTTCACTTGAGCTATCAGTTGTTTCATCCCAACCATATCTAATGTGAGCTTCACCCACATTTATTCTTCCTTTCTTGTAGTAACCCTTGTCTTCTCTCTTGCCTTTTCTAAACTTGTTGTCTTCTTTTTTGTTTGGGCAATCGACAATGAAGTGTTCGGTGCTACCACACCTAAAGCAAGTTCTTGATTTCTTATTGGAGAACTTCCTTCTTGTGAGCATGTACCCATTGCTCTTTATTCCCTTATTGAATCTTCTCATGAATAGAGCCATGTCATCTATGTTTTCTTCTTGCTCATCTTCACTTCCACCATCACTTGATGTTGAAGCTTCAGGTTGATTCTTGATGGCCTTGCTTGCTTGAGTTTTACTTGAAGATGCTTGCTTGATGTTTTTATGACAGCTAGGGGCTATTTTTCTTGTGCTCTTGTTTGCCTTGAGAGCCACATCCTTGATCTTCATGCCCTCCAACCTTGCTTGCATCTCTCCAAGCTTCTTCCTTTCTTGTGCTTCTTCTCTTTGTAGATCAAAAGTGATGATCCTTCCAAGCACATCACTTGGTGTAAAGTACTCAAATCTCTTCTTGTCTCTAATCAATGTCACCACGGTTTCATTCCTTGGAGAGTAGACTTCAAGCATGATCTTGACAACCTTGTGATTATTGACTTCTTCACCACCAAGTTCTCTTATCTTGCCCACAATGGTCATCAATCTATCAAACATTTCTTGTGGCCCTTCACCTTCATTGATCACGAACCGGTTGAGCTTGACCATTAACAAATCAATCTTGGACTGCCTCACTTTGCTCACACCTTCATGTGCAAGATGCAAGGTGTCCCATATTTCCTTGGCCACTTCCAATCCCATGACCTTATTGTACTCATCACCATCCAATGCACTTAGCAACACACTAGTTGCTTGTGCATTGAGTTGGATGCACCGGAGCTCGGCAGTGGTGGGGCTTGTGGGATCAACCGAAGGGTCACATCCATTGTGCACAATCTCCCAAGCACCGGGGTGAAGACCTACAAGATAAGCTTTCATCAAGTGTTTTCACTTGGCAAAGTTAGTCCCATCAAAATGAGGCAATTTTCCCGCGGGAACATGGAATAAAGGTTTATGCTTATGTTTATAAATAGATGAATAATAAAAGGATATGGCGGAGTATTTCTTGCTGCCATCATCCTTCTTCTTCTTCTCATCCTTCTTTGCAATCTTGGAGGCTTGGTATGACACATCATCATCACCATCGGAGCTACTAGAATCAACCTCTACTTGAGAGGCTTGCTCTTTGCTTTTCTTGAGCTCCTCCTCCTTTGCCTTGAGCTCCTTCTTGAGAGCTCTCACTTCTCTTCTATAAAGCTTCTCGACAAGCTTCAAGCTCTTGGCTTCATTGAGAGCTTTTTTCTTCTCTTTGTAGCCTTTTTCCTTCTTTTCTCAATCTTCTTTCTTCTTTTCTTCTTGCTCTTTCTCCAGTGGACATGAGAGGAGTGGTCAAGTATTCCTCTGAGTCCACACTCTCACTGTCCGTGGCATGTACGTTCATCTCCTTGGGGTCGACCACTTTGACCTTACCCTCTTCGGCCATTACCTCACACGGTTAAGTGCTTCTTGAGGTAACCTTGCTCTGATACCACTTGTAAGGACCTGATTAGTCTAGAGGGGGGTGAATAGGCATATCTCAAAAACTTAACAGCTTGCTGTCAGACCAAGGCCGACACTGCTGGTCTCTAGGCAGCAGTGCTGGTCACGAGAACAGAATGCAACACAATTCAAAATGTAAATGCTTAATGTAAATTGTGCTTGAATAGAAACCTTTCTAGAGGTGTGGAGAACCTCTAGCGGCACCTGAAAGTGGTAGCAACACACCCACCGAGTAGATCGGGTCCAAACCCTAGAAATCACCTTGCACACAAGATATATGAAAGTAAAGTACCAAGCACACGGTGACACAAGATTTGACCCGTGGTTCAGCTCGCCACCAAAGCTTGCCTATGCCCACGTTGTTGAGGTGCGCCACACAAGGCTCATGATCACCACAAAGGCTAGCTCTTTCCTCAGTCTCAAGTCAAGGAATGAACCCTTGAGATGAGAGAAGTGTATTAGCAAATAGATGGGTGATACAAACTTCCCTAGGCTGCCACACGAAGGAGGCAAGCTCAAGGGCAACCTCTAACCGGCTAGGAGCAAAGCTCCAAGAGTAAAGAACTCAAACCGCCGACCACCACGCAAACCAAATGCTTGTCGGAGTGAAGATCCGAGGGAGAAGCTTCTTCTCAAAGCTTGGAGGCTCAATCTCTCAAAGAATGATTGGGGATCAATGGAGGGGAGTGTTTGAGCACCAAGGGAGAAGGGAGAGCAAGAAGGAAGCTTCTCTTTCTGTTCTTGCGAAATGTGAAAGTCAGAATGGTAGAACTAGCCGTTGGGGGTGAGTGAGGGGTGATTAAATACCTCCTCACTGTGCACTGGCTGAACAAGTCACGGCAGTGCCGGCCTGCCCGGCACTGCCGGCCTGGAGGCTAGCACTGTCGGCCTGGAGGCCAGCACTGTCGGCCTAGGCAGAACAGCAAGGAAAGATCTTCAATGTAGTTGGCTGATTTGCCCACTATTTCTGTGGAGGTGTGATGTATTTGTAGATATGCATTTGGTTCACTTGTTGGCATGCGTGTTGAATCCCTCTTAATAGTACGACATACCTAACTCAAATTTAAAGTATAAAAGAATTTAAACCCTTTGAGCTTGTTGCCATGAATTTTTGTAATTGGAGGGGTCCGTCAACCTGTTCATTAACCTCCTTAAGTTTAACCTGCTTGTTATACTCACAAAATCTCATTAGTCTTCTAAATGCGTTGTCATGTCACCAAAACCCACTTAAGGCTTGATTGCACTTTTAGCTCTTCGGCGCGGCTTGCTTGCCTTCGCGAGTGCTCATCGCGCTCTCCGGCGCAGCGTGCTCGTTGTCACGGGTGCTCGTCATGCTCTCCGCCTCGCGTGCTCGCCGCTCCCGCGCAGGCCACCGCGGGTGCTCGTCGAGCTCGCCGCCGTTTCGTTCGCGTGCAGCCCGCCGCGGGCAAGCACTGCCATTCTGCATTGCGCGTTGACCACCGCGGGCATGCTTGTTTATACAGAGAAGTCAAGGATTTGACGTACATACATGTTTTCATACGTATTTTCGGCTGACAGTGGGCCTAGTGTACGCGAGAAGTGTACAAAATGGCATGGACGAGGATACGATGAAATTATAATAGCAGTTCTCCAAATAGACGAATTGTAATGGTGTATCTCCAAACTTGCAAAATTGTAATGGTATGAATCCAAAAAACCCTTTATAAAACTGGGGAGGCGTGGTGATCTGTCAGGGTGTTTCTGGCAGCTGGGGACATTGTCCAAGTGTACTAGTGGGACCACAAAGTCAGTATTCTCCTGTGTGTCACTACTACAGATTTGTAAATCAGTGTCGGCCCATCACTGCCGGGTCTGGCAAAACCGGCAGTGATGAATCTTCACTGCCGGTTCCAGCCACAAACCGGCAGTGAAGGTCCTCATCACCGTCGGTTCGTAATTTGAAAAATCAGTGAAGTAAATTAATTGTTTGAGACACTAAATGAATTCAAATGAAAAAGTTGTGAACTACAAAGTTTCATAACTTTTCGAGATCTACAACTTTCATGTAACAAGTTTTTTCATCCGAGGTCGTTTACTAAAATTTGAATTTCAAATTGGACACATTCGAACGTATGTTTCGGCCACTAAACGATTTCAAATGAAAAAGTTGTGAACTACAAAGTTTCATAAATTTTCTAGATCTACAACTTTCATGTAGAAATTTTTTTCATCCGAGGTTGTTTACAAAAATGAAAAAAGTCAACTCTACAGGTATATCAGTGCTGGTTCCAGCCACGAACCGGCACTGGAGCTCATCATCACTGACGGTTCGTGGCTGGAACCGGTAGTGAAAGGTGATATCATGTCCACTTTCACTACCGGTTCCAGCCACGAACCGTCAGTGATGAGGAGCTTCACTGTCGGTTCGTGGCTAGAACCGACAGTGATATACATGTACCGTTAATTTTTTTGATTTTTGTAAACTACTTCAGATGGAAAACTTTGTACATGAAAGTTGTAGATCTCGAAAAGTTAAGAAACTTTGTAGTTCACAACTTTTTCATTTGAAATCATCTTTTCATCGAAAAATACGTTTGAATGTGTCAAATTTGAAATTCAAAGTTTTGTAAACGACCTCGAATGAAAAAACTTGCTACATGAAAGTTGTAGATCTCGGAAAGTTATGAAACTTTGCAGTTCACAACTTTTTTATTTGAATTCGTTTAGTGGCTGAAACAATCATTTTACACTCGGTTTAGTATAGAATAAGAGAAAGTACTACCGATTTTAGACATAAGTGAATCATGAGTGGAGTGGTAGAGGAGGTACCGCATAAGGATGAGGTCTCATGTTTGAATTTTTTTTCGATTTTAAAAACGCGATTTCTTCTGGACATCTATCACTGTCGGTTTGGCATAACCGACAGTGATGTTACCCCTCATCACTGCCGAAGTGATTGTGCCGGTTCAAAATCCGACAGTGATGAAGTGTTTTGAACCGGCACTGTTTTGCTATTCTATGTAGTAGTGTGTGCGAGCGAATCTCTTGTTGTGAATTCCGTGACCGTGACCTTCATTTTTTATGACAGATCATCACTGGTTTTGTTTCAGGAATCAGGAATCGGCGTGGGCCGCACGGGCAGTGAGAGGGTAGATTTTGGATCGTCAGGTGTGGCTATGTGGTTCAGCTATTGATATGGGCGGAATCTACGGTAATGGGGTTGACGTGGACGTGCATCAGTGGCCACGTCATATATCTCGCGGTCACCGTCTCTGCATGTTCCGTCATGGGTACTCTGATCCTTTCATGTGTCGCTATGCTATTTCTAATAATATTTATATCTTTATTTTTTATAAAAATATATTTAATAATATATCTAATAATATTAACAATGTATCATATTAATATTTTTATGTATATTATTTAGTTAAAGCTAATAATAGTAAAAATGCAACGGAAAGTACAACATTAGACTGTCGTTGTTGAATTCATGTTTGGGTGCTTATGTGATTGTTTTGGTTTGGTTGTCATTATTATTATATATTTGTTGCTTGTATCACTAGAGGAGAAATTATCACTTATTTAATACTCCCTCCGTCATAAATTAACTGTCGATTTGAGTTTTCGTGTCACAACTTTAACTAGATTTATATAAGAGCATGTACAACCCAGAGATAGGTGGTCGTCTTTATGAGACTGAAATATGATGTAGAGACAGCTAAGAAGACATGTCATACAACCCATAGATAGAGAGTCGTCTATAAACACTTTAATGGTTTGCATGTAGTTAGGATCAATCATGAATATCAACTTGTATATTATTGTGTGGTCGTTTGATGGAAGATGATTGAAGCATAAATAAGATGAACATAATTATAATATTTTATATCTATACCATTTTCATACCATAAAGGAAAGGAGGAAAAATGAATCTGAAATTGTGTTCAACTAGCTAGCTTGGAAATGCACAAATCAAAGAACACCATCTGAGCAGCAGTCTGAGGCAAAGCGGGTCCAGGGCTCCAGGCTGTGGCCGATACTGACAGGTTGTTCTAGCAGCGGCGACACTCCATCTGAGCAGCACGATGGAGATGACGCGTCGAGCTCGACGTTGTTTGCGGACGTTGCCAGAGCATCGGGGAGTCCGGAACGATGACACGACAACTCCTGCGCGCCAAAGCTAGGTCCGCTCTCCGCTCGTATGGGATCCGCACGCCACCTCGGGCCACGGGCTTTCTCCGTCGCTTCACCAGACGACGGCGGCCTCGTCTCTTCGTGTTGGCAGGGTTTTTTTTTGCATAAAAGTGACATAAAAAAGACGGGTCTAAAGACCCGTTGTACGTCCTAAAATACATGTAATATTTGTGTCTCCAAATAAATTTATTAAAAAACTAAATTAAAAAATTTATTTAATAATATCAATTATGTATTATAACTATTAATAATATTTTATATAAAATCAATCCATTTTTTTGAGAAGTGAGAAAGATATTTTAAGACGGAAGGCGTATATCTTAAAAACTATACCATTCTCATTGATCATTTGCATCATTGTCTCGCTTTCTCCTCCTCTCGTCATGCTCTATCTCCAAGTCGACCAATCCACACACGTGAATTCTTGCTTGACTTAAATGCTCATCTCGCTTTTGTTATGTCTATGATTCTTTGTGACAAGGGCTTGAGGCGAATTCGTGCTAGACCGCCATATTACTACTCTCAGCACATGGTTTTATACACTGGTGACAATGTAGAAATGTTTGCCATTGCAAATATGAGATTGTTCCGGTCTTACCAACTAACGCACGACCGTGGGTGTGAGAGGTTTGACAAGCATTCACTTGAAAGATGCATTTGTCGAATACACGGTGTGTGATAAATAGTTGGAGCGGACCTAAACTAGCAATAAACATTGTTTATTAAGGACTACTGGAAGTGTCTCTTCTTCGTTCACTGCTGGGAAGAAGGCATCAAGCTACCTACTGCTGATAATTGTCCTGAATGCAATGGGTATTACCCTGCCGATCGGTTAGAAAAGAAGCCTTGTTTTGATGATCGAACGTCCAGGTATGCTAGACCGCTCAGAGAGAAGAAATCGGCACATGATCGACTGGGGGGCAAGCTCAGCGCGCATAACAGGCTTGACAGGCGTATTGGTCAAGAGGAGCTTGAGGAGATGGCCAATGCAAGAGTGCCCGATGAAGAAATATTCTCCAGAGATCCGAACATAAGGGGTGATACCGACACGAGCGGTGGGAGGCAACACCAGCCCATTTGGAAGACCAAGCTTCCTCAATGGTGCCCTAAGGGTCTGACAAAGATTCAGAAAAGGAGAATTCAGCGCGAACGCCGAAATGACTTGTATGACAATGAAAATCCTTCAAGGGAAAAGCAGTGGAAACCAAAGTGCAAGGATAGAGATCCATCGACAGAAATTAATATGGTTGTGGTATTGCCGATGGAGTTCATGGCACCTGTCAGTGATGAGGAAGAAGCTGCTGAAATGACACAATTGGTGTTGGATCCGATGGCAGCTGTCTTTGAGAAGCCTACCGATGATGAAAGGCAGCACGTAAGAGCTCTGTTCGTTAAAGGCAAAGTAGATGGACGACCTGTAACAAAGATGCTGGTGGATGATGGAGCGTCGATCAACATAATGCCGTATGTCATGTTCAGGAAGCTTGGGAAAGACGACCAAGACTTAGTCAAGACGGACATGAAGCTTAAAGATTTTGAAGGCAACATATCGCCAGCTATGGGAGCCGTATGTGTTGAATTAACCATCGGCAGTAAAACTTTGCTGACAACATTTTTCATGATCAGTGGCAAAGGTACCTACAACTTGCTCCTAGGAAGGAATTGGATCCATGCTAATTGTTGCATTCCTTCTACAGTGCACCAAAGCCTTGTGCAGTGGGTTGGGGATAAAATTGAAATCGTCCGGAGTGAGACCCCATCGATTGTTGCATCGGCAGAATCGGAAACTTATGAGTAAACCAGATGCATATCAGGTGAAGCTTGGGACACGGAGTTCCTCAAGGTTGCTGATTACCGTATTACACCGATCCAAGCAGTCGGTCCTGAAGAAGAGTTTTAATGGATCAATTCGCCGATGATGGAAAACTGGGACAGGGGTTCACGTCGGCCGATGATTTATTAGAAGTAGATATCGGCGATGGCAGTGAGTCTAGGCCAACTTTCATTAGTGCTAAGTTAGATTCCTAATGTAAACAATAGTTGACTGATTTGTTAAAAGAATACAAAGATTGTTTTGCTTGGGATTATACAGAGATGCCTGGTTTAGACCGATCAATAGTCGAACATCGGTTGCCTATTAAGTCTGGTTTCCAACCGTATCGGCAACCCGCGCGCCGATGTAATCCTATGGTGTTGCCCGACATTAAAGCTGAAATTACAAAGTTAATTGAAGCTGGGTTTATTCGGCAATGTCGATATGCCGAATGGATTTCTAATGTGGTTCCTGTGTATAAGAAAAATGGAAAACTACATGTTTGCATTGATTTCAGGAATCTCAATAAGGCTACGCCGATGGATGGTTATCCGATGCCTGTTGCCGATCTGCTGGTTGATGCTGCCGCTGGACATCAAATCATTAGCTTCATGGATGATAATGCTATATATAATCAGATATTCATGGTTGAAGAAGACATATCCAAGACTGCTTTTAGATGTCCAGGTCATGTCGGTTTATTTGAATGGGTTGTGACGACTTTTGGCTTGAAGAATGCCGGTGCTACTTATCAGAGAGAAATGAATTTCATCTTTCATAAGTACATCGGCACGATAGTCGAAATCTATATTGATGACGTGGTGGTCAAGTCTGGAAATTTTGAGAAGCATCTTGCCGATTTGCGGAAAGTCCTGGAATGCACAAGGGAGCATGGGTTGAAGATGAATCCTAACAAGTGTGCATTTGGTGTATCGGCAGGTCAGTTTCTGGGTTTTATGGTGCATCAGAGAGGCATCGAGATCGGCAGAAAATCTATTGATGCGATTGACAAAATAGTTGCCCCTACAAACAAGACTGAGCTGCATGTGACACCCTGTGTCAAGCTTGCATTAGGATCATCATTAGCCACTAAGCACATCATTTCATTGCATTCATGTTTGCATATGCTATCATTCCATGTGTGTGTTTATATGTTTTGAAACTAGAATTGAATAGGTGTTTTGTGCTTAATCTTGTGTTAATCTGTTTAGTTAAACCTTGCTTTGCTTAGAGTAAAAGTGTGGTTTGTTTATGTTTAGTTACCCTGCATAGTTTTATCAAATAAAAGAGAATGGAAAAGGAAATCAGAATCGAGATAGGCCGAGCATCACCCCTCGACCTCGACCCCCGCTCGATAGAGAGGTGACGGACCGAGGGTCCGAGCGAACGACCCCGGGCCAGAGGCTTGACCGAGCTAGAGGCTCGATCGGCCAGTCGATCGACGCCCCCCCTTGACTTCTACCCCTCGACTTCTACACCTCGACTTCTATCCCTCGACTTCGACCCCTCGAAGTTACGAACCGAGGCTTGGACGAACGACCCCGCACGGAAGGCTCGACCGAGTCGGAGGCTCGATCAGCCGATCGACCCTACCCTCGATATCGACCCCTCTCCCGCGCCCTCGCTCGCACGCACGTGCCGCGCACGCTCGTGCGCACTCACCCGACCGCGGCTGAGCCGTACGTCGGAGTCATCCGCCGCGTGGCCGACGATGCCTGACCGCGGAAGTGGAACACACCATCGCCGCCGCTTCGGCACTGCGCCGACATCGCTGTCGCCGCTCGTTCTGTCTCACTCGAATCCGCGTTAGTTCAACCAACACCACCAGAGGATGCGCGTAGTCATCCCGAGCCTGGCACACCCGCCGTGCTGCACCGCCACCGCACGCCGTCGACCCCTTTCCATGGTCGCGCCAGTTCAACCAACACCACCAGAGGATGCGCGTAGTCATCCCGAGCCTGGCACAACCAACCCCACCGCCGAAGACTCCACCATCGGCAAGAACATGTTGATCGGCACCGTTCTCTGTTCCGCTCGACGGTAGATGGACCTCGAGTAATCGAGGGTCATGCCTGTCGGTTGCCCCAAAAGCCTCTGCATGCCTCGAGCCCGTGTTCGAAATGATTTCCTATTCTATTTTCAGATGTATGCCATGCTTGTTTGTTATATCGAGGGTTTGGTAAAATCTTGTTGCTAGTTTCTGTTAAGAATAAGTTATAGCCTGTTTTATCATGCTAGCTAGTAGCTCTAGCCCTAGTAGCTTTGTGGTAGTTCTCTGGTCCTATGCTTAGAATCTCTGTTAGTGTGTTAAATCCTGTTCAAGCATCATCCCTGCACCATTCAGTTATTCATTTATGCATTGCAATCATTTAGGATCCGTGGAGGAACATCAGGAGCCCACAGAGACCGAAGTCCAGGAGGTACAGGAGCTGTACGAGGAGTACCACGAGCTCGACACTAACCTTCCTGAGTGCCCTAACCACCAACCCTCCACCTTCTCTCAAGGCAAGCTCCGGAGCATTCTTAAGCCTCCCAGTTTTTACAATTTAATCTACTTGAGTATTTTATACTGTGATGCATTAGGTGATAAGAGTTGTTTGAATCCCAAATTGATGCATTACGTTCCTTGATTATTGTTTTACCCACCTTGTTACCCTGTTAATAAGAAGTAAAAGCAACCGCTTAGCATGCTTAGAAATAATAGTTACCTTTCTTTTTATGTTTCGTATTATCCCTTGTGGGTAATACTATCACGGTTGGCTATATTTGCTATCGTGGAAAGAACCTATGGTAGTAATGAAATACGGTCAACTGGAAGGCAAGTGCACCAAGTGGTTTAGACTTGGGGGCAGTCCGTCCGTTGGATCGTATAGGTTTGTACACGATGGTGGCCCTCTTACATCTTTGAATGCGCCCTTTCACATAGGGGCCGTTGTGAGTATCGACCCCGAAGCCGAGTAAACACTGTCCGGGCCGGAGCTCGCTCTGCTGTGAGCACCCTCTAGACTGTAGATATGATCTGCCCCGTGGTGGCCATCTATTTTCTACAATTGGGTGGACCAATGCAAGCCCGCGTCGTTTACCACCTGGACTTTGTTGAGCGGTAACCTAATGCTGACCCGACGGGGTAAAGTATGGGCGTGTGTTAAAGGTAATCTTACCAGCTGGTGTATATCGATTCGAATTGCCGCCCCCCACTGGATATGGGGGATTATGCTGAGCTTCACCACGGTACAACTCCATGTGACATCGTAATGGTTCTACTAAAATATTGATGAAGGAACTGGATATATGTTACTATATTGTTTGAGTAGTTCAAGTGAGTGCTCTAGTATAGATGCAATAACCTAGAGATAATTTAGTAGGATAAAAGATGACTGCTCACCGCATCATTAAAGTGAACTCCTTTAAGTTAAGCATTTCCGCAAAGTAAAGTTTACCCAACTCCAGATACAGCCATGCATATCCTTGGAGTCTTTATTTTTCAGTTAGACGGGTAAGTCTAGCTGAGTACATTCCCGTACTCAGGGTTTATCCCGTTTGTTGCAGATGGCCAAGTATACTTCGGCTATTGTAAGCACTGTCTCTATCCTGTTGAAGGAGAAGAGGAGTAGGCCTTGGGCAAGGTCTTCTACAAGCTCATCTTTTGCTGTTGTCGGTCCTGACGCTGTGGGCACCCCTGTCTTTTAAAACTTCCAAGTTCAGTTTCAAACAATGTTTTTTTTTAGCCACAGGTATTTTGGCGTAAGTACTACTTTTATTTGTAACAAAGTGTTGTAATAACTTATTTCGTACTTTAAGTATTTTCGGTTGATTTGTGGCTCGTTCGAATGTGTATCCCTGAATGTACGTGATCCTGAGTTGATGTAAGAAATCCTTCGAGATTTTCGGACTACCGGGATTATATGAGCACAAGTGTTTTAAGTGGTAGTTAAGTCAGCTACTCTAGCACTTGATCTCTTATAATTTGGGCGGTTCCGTCACACTGCAATCCTTGATCGGCAAGATTAATTTCATTAGAAGATTTATATCCAACTTATTTGGTAAGATTAAATCTTTTAGTCCATTGTTAAAGCTGAGAGCCGATCAAGAGTTTACATGGAAAGAGAAACAACAGTTAGCCTTGGAGGAGATCAAGAGATATTTTGTAAACCCTCCAGTCTTGGTTCCACCTCAACACGGGAAGCCTTTCAGGTTGTATTTGTCTGCCGATGACGGTGTTATCGGGTCAGCCTTAATTCAAGAATTTGAAGGGAAAGAACGTGTGATATATTATTTGAGCAAAAGGCTGGTAGATGCTAAAACGAGGTATTCGGCCATAGAAAGATTATGCTTATGTTTATATTTCTCTTGCATAAAATTAAGGCATTATTTATTGTCAGCCGAATGTACTGTTATCTGTTAAGTACATGCCATCGATGCCGATATTAAATGGGAGAATCGGCAAATGGATTCTAGTACTTTCGGAATTTGATCTGAAGTATGAATTGGCTAAGGCAGTTAAGGGTCAGGTGATTGCCGATTTTATTACTCAGCATTGCAATGTGGTAAGCTCTGTAGAGATTGCTCCTTGGACTTTGTTCTTTGATGGGTCTACGTGCAAAGAAGGTGCAGGTATCGGTGTTCTCTTAATTTCACCCCGAGGATGGAAGTATGAGATTTCGTTGCCGATTGTTGATACATCAACAAACAATCAGGCTGAGTATCAGGCTTTAATAAAAGGGTTGGAATTACTCAGAGAAGTATGTGCCGATGTCGTTGAAATCTTTGGCGATTCTATGTTGGTGATCAATCAATTGACTGGGGTATATGAATGCTGAAGTGAAGTGTTGATTGCACACCAAGAGAGATGTCTGCGGTTATTAAAAGAATTCAAAGAGTACCGCCTTGAGCATGTTCCCAGGTTGCATAATGAAGAGGCTAATCGGTTAGCACAGAACGCTTCAGGATATCAGCCGATTCAAGAAGTCACTATTGGAGAAAAGAAATTGCCGATTACTTAAGAGATCCGTCTAAGAAGGTTGAAAGGCGTCTAAGGTTCCAAGCTACCAAGTATGTGCTCCTTGACAATGAATTGTATTATCGGACAATTGATGGAGTTTTGCTCAGATGCCTTAGTAGAGAAGAGTCAAAAGAGTTGATGAGCGAGATCCATGAGGGGGTGTGTGGAGCACATCAATCGGCATTCAAGATGAAGTGGATGGTTAGGCGGAATGAATATTATTGGCCGACAATTCTTGAAGATTGCTTCAACTATTTTAAAGGGTGCCAGGATTGTCAGAAGTTTGGTAATGTCCAGAGGGCACCTGCATCGGCAATGAATCCTATAATCAAGCCTTGGCGTTTAGGGGATGGGCTATTGATCTCATTGGCCAGATTTATCCTCCATCAAGCAAGGGGCACAAGTTTATACTTGTCGCTACCGATTACTTTACAAAATGGGTTGAAACGATTTCTTTGAAAAAGGTGATTTCGGCAAACATGATAGATTTTGTAAAGGAACATATTGTTTACCGATTTGGTATTCCTCAAACTATTACTACCGATCAAGGAACCATGTTCACATCGGGAGAGTTTGATGAGTTTGCTGCGGGTATGGGGTTCAAGGTATTGAATTCTTCTCCTTATTATGCCCAAGCTAACGGTCAGACTGAGGCGACTAATAAAGGAGTTATTAAACTTATTAAACGCAAAATTGAAGAAAACCCTAGAAGGTGGCATATAGTGTTGAATGAAGCCCTGTGGTCGTATCAGATGGCGTGTCATGGTGCAACCAAAGTTTCGCCGTATCAGTTGGTCTATGGACACGATGCTGTTCTGCCTTGGGAAGTTAAAACTGGTTCAAGGCGATTGTTTTCTCAAGATCAATTGACAACCGATGAGTATGATACCCTTATGAAGGATGAGTTAGAAGACTTAGCAAGTCATCGGTTGAGGGCTTTGATCAGCATTGAAGAAAATAAGAAAAGGGTTGCCAGATGGTATGACAAGAAGGTAAAGGTGAAAGAATTTGCCGATGGTGATCTGGTGTGGAAATTGATTTTACCGATTGGGAATAAAAGTTCTAAGTTTGGAAAATGGTCTCCTAATTGGGAGGGTCCGTTTCGGATAAATCAGTCTGTTCATGGTAATGCGTATATTTTGGAGACCCTCGAAGGAGTTGTGTTTCCCAGAGCAATCAATGGTAAATACTTGAAAAAATATTATCCTAGTATTTGGGTAGATGCATAAAGTACCCGTTTGAATGCCAATGAGAGAAGAAGTTATATATGACATCGGTAAAAAGCGTATTGGCGTTATGTTACAAAGCAAAATCAAGTATCACTGTTACACTTACCGATATGATGGATTGTGACAAATTACAACAAGGATTGAATAGCTGATATCGCACGCAGGCGAATTTGCTCTATTTCTTCCATCTCTTTGGCATCGTCATCGGCAGATCCTTCTATTGGTTTGATCTTTTTCTTCGTTCGGATGGCTTGACGTGCGTCGGCATCTCTTTCTTGTTGTAAAGTTTGGATGGCGCCTGGAAGTTCAGTCTTCTGTTGATTGGCTGCGATCAAGGCTTCGTCAACCTATTTCAGCTCTGCTAACAGTTGTTCCTTCCTTGCCGATAGATGGGCAATGTCTTTATCAAGCTCCGTGCCAGAAGCTTCTAGGCGACCTATGTCCTTGTGTTTTTCATTGGCAGATCGCTTGAATTGAAGCATTCTCTCTTTAAGTTCTGATTGAGCAGTTCTATCGGCTATACGACGAGAGAGCCTTTGATATTGGAGTTGCTTACTCTTATGAAATGTTGCCTGGAAGAGTGTTTCTTCTATATCGGCAGATAGACAACCTTGAATGTCTTTGAAAGCTATCTTTACTGCAGTGGAGTCTTGGACGAGGTGAGATGTGTCTTGTTGCAGTAAAGATAGCAATGCTTCGAGCTTGAGTTTAACTTCTGCCGATAGAGCTGAAGCAGAGCTTTCTTCGTCTTCGTCTTCATCGGGGAGATTGACGGCAAAGGAGAACAAGCTATTCGCTGGAGCAGAGCCTTCTTTGTCTTCGTTTTCATCGGGAAGGTTGACGGTGAAGGAAAATAAGCTGTCGGGAGAGTCTTGTGCCTGAAAAGAAGGAAATTAGAGTGTGCCGATCACAAGTTTATGTTGCGAGTTCTATGACAGTTGGCTTACCATCTTGAAACGGATCTCTTGCCTGGGACTTGGGAAGACAGATGGCATGGTGTCATCTTGAAGATCGGCAGCGGTTGCCGATGAACTTGCCTCCGTGGGAGGAGCGGTTGGTGCTGGTGGTGCTGTTGCTGGTGCTGCTTCTGCTGTGGCAGTTGACCTTTGCGGTGATGATGTTGTCCTCTGATCAGGAATTTCATCGGGTGTAGGTGTTGGTACCGATGCCAATGTTGTCTCGGTTGCTGCAGCTGGTTCCTGCGGAGTCGGTATCGTTGCCTGGTCGGGAGTTTCTTCCAAGGGTTGCTCGGGGATAGACGTCGATGTCGGCTCTGGAGTTGGTGCATCAACAAGGATTGGTGATGCAATTGGGGTTGATGGCACAGATGGGGTGGCGCGCCTCAAGCGTTTCTTCTTTGGGGCAGCAGTTGGTGAACCAGTGCGTTTCGATTGCGAAGCTTGGGGGCATCGGCAGCATGAGTTGGAGAAGTTTGTACATTCGGAGCAGCTGCCGATGACCTCGTTGCCTATAAAAATATTTGGTGCAAGTTGAATGAAGTAAATGTTACCGATGAAAGTTTGTGATCAGTATAAGTAAAATAAAAACTTACTGCAAAAGCGCGCGCCAAGATGGCAGCAGCAACCGATGGAGTAGCGATGGTCTTTGCAGGTGTCAGCTTAGACTTGAGGGTAACCTTAGGTACCCTTTGAGGTGTGAAGGCAGCCAATGTAGGATCCTTGTTGCCGATGATTGATGTGAGGCTCATTATTCAAAGATTGAAGTGTTTGCCGCTTTTGCTCGTTCGGGGGATTGGATCGTCAACCTGTTAAAAAGAAGAGGGTCAGATGCCGATAGTAGAAAATAATGAGATGCATGAGTTAAGAACTTACTGCATCATCGGGAATGATGTGATCGGCGTCGATCAAATGTCGATAGTAGTGAGATGATTTGGCGAACAGTTGGCTTCTCCATTCTTGCCACCAAGATTTGTATAACTCTGTCATAAAAGATGTTGGTGCCCAGGAGAATAGGTCGATGTTTGATGTATCAGCATGGGGAGAAAGGTTGACAATCCTGTTCTAATCCATGACACTGGAGATAATTTCTCTTGGTTTTATCACATTAGCGAAGCTGAGTTTAATCGGTAATTGGCCGAATGCCAACTGTCTTGCTGCTGCCGATGGATAATAGAACTCATAAGATGGAGGAGAGTTCTTCCCGGTCCCGAAGATGTTGACTGGAATGGCTCGGGGAACAATGCTGGCCTTCATGATTATTTCGTTCTGTGGCATGTTCCAATCGGTAAGGTTGAATAACAACGGGAATCGGTTGTTCTCATCAACATAAGGCCACCAAAGCCGTTCTGCGATGGGGATTCCATTGTAAAGCTTTTGGAAGAACCTACCAAATTGATCTACATTGGCATCGGTTCCTGGTAGCACTATGATAGCCTCCCCAAAATTGAGTGGGGGACGGGTTGCCGATTCATCATCATCAAATACATAATCCTCCGATATATCCCTTGGAAACTGCTGAGTGAATAAGTCAAATTGGAGGACCTTGTACATGTGTGCGTTCAACCACATATTTATAAACCACCAAGGACCTCCAAGGTTGCTGATGGACTCGCCTAGCAATAGCTTCCTGGATACTTGGTGCAGGCGGTGGTATACCGATCCAAGGAGGTATCGGCCGAGAGGAAGCTTTGTTCCATCGGCCAGGAGCTCTGCTGCAGGAAGGTACATGGTGGTAGGTCCAACTGTTCTGCCACAGAAGATAAAATTTTCTAACCACATGTTCAAGAAGGTGGCGTGCTCCCTCCGACCTACCGATCCAGTCTTCTGGTTCTCTCGAATGTATCCAGTCCAACCGCCGATATTGCGTGTATTCACTTTATATTCAGCTTTCCTACCAAAAAGGTTGGAGGGATCGGCAGAAGAAACATCAAGGCCGGTAAGCATATGCACATCGGCAAGGGTGGGAGTAGCTGGTCCATGTCTGAACAAGAAGGCATTCATTGTGTCAGACCAGAAATAAGCAGCAACCATCATCATATTCTCATTCTTTGCCATATCGGCAATAGAGAGTCTAATGCATTGATCTAGATTGCGCTCTGCCCAGTAAACTTGTTGTGTTCTGATTATTCTGAGGTACCAGTTCGTCCATCCCTTGGTGGGTTTGGGCCATGAACGGAAAGCATCTTTCCATAACCCTAGGCTAAAGCACTCGGATCTGACAGGAATGCAGTTGGTCTCCGCATTAATCAGATTGGTGGGATCAGGGTTTCCCATTGGGCCTAGGCAGTTAAAGTTGGATTGCTCAATGGGGATTACTACCTTATTGTACATTTCCTAGGTTTCGGAAAAAATCAGAGAAAGAAAGGAAAAAAAAGATTACGAAATTGGTGTGGAAAAGAAACTTGCAGAAGATGCAGCGAGAAGAGAGCGGATTTACTCTGGGGACTTCAAAGTTGATCGCCATTGAAGTTGTTCGTGCTCTGCTTGAGGAAGTCGCCGTCGCTTGAGTTCACAGAAATGTTCTTCAGAGCCGCCGCCGAGGTTGAAGATGAGGGCAAATGAAAGTGAATACAGGCTCAGGGTAAAAAAACAGATTGGATAGTGGTAACTTTTATAAACCTGGTCAGGGGTATTTTTGGAGTTTTCTTCGCACTAAACAGGAATATGGAAGGGTATGCAATAGGTATGCGTAACTATCAAGGAGATGTGATTGGGCTTGCAACTGTTCACACTGCAGTCGCGGAATTTTGTTGATAAATTGCGATTTTTACGCGCGGTAATCAAGGAGGTCGTGCGAGTATCCTGGAGGGAAAGGTTACAGTAGAAAAAATTTCGGCGCGTAAAATATTCTACACTCCGAAATTGGGGGGCATGTGTTGACACCGTTTTTCGGCATGTGTCAAATGAACTAAGGACTTGCATTGATCGGTAGTTGTTTTCTATCGGCATCGGTAGGTTATCGGTTAACGTTACCGATGAGAATGAATTCTGCAAATGAAGATAATTTTGTTGATGGAAGCTGAACGACAATAGAATTGTTGCCGATAAGGATGTTGCCGATGGAAGTGAAGAATGGCCGATTGGGGATATTACCGATAAAGAGATGATGCCGATAAGCACAGGATGACGTGGCGGCTGATTGTCAGTAGAGGATTGCCGATGGCAATAGAAGGAAGTTGCGGATTGAAGAGTTTGCCGATGGTAAGTTTCATCGAGGAAAAGACATAAGGAAGCTGGTGATCCCATACCAGTGTTGTTATAGAAGTTTGAGTCCGACTCTTGCATGAGTCATTTATTTCCTTAGAAATTGAGGTATTTGTTTAGGAAAATGTCATTGTCCGACTCCTGCGCGAGTCAGTTGTTTCCTTAAAGATAAGAGTTTTGTTTAGGAAAGATATGGGTCGTGTCTGTGTACAACTCCTTTTGCTGGGGTATAAATATGTACCTAGGGGTCGTGAGAAAAAAGATCAATCATACATCAAACAAATCAATTACTTTTTATCCTATTTACTGCAATTTACCCTTTTATTGCATTAGTCTTAGTTTATCTACGAGTTCTTCAAGCTTCGACGGGCTGCATCTCCTTGATCTCCGTCAAACCCTTACAAGTTCCGCGTGGGAGTAATCTGAGCCTTGACATCCGGGCGCATCGTTGTTGTCTCGTTCAGCTCTGCTCTACTTATCCTGATCAAATATGAGTCTTGGCATCCGGGCATATCACCGTTGTTTTGCTTGGATCTTGTTCTAGTTATCTTCCTTGTCGATTAACTGGTCAAATCGACTGGCACACCTTTGGATATCGAATTCGGGTAATAGCCCGAGGTGTTCGCAGATCCTGATTTTTTTGTGTCAACAACACCCAAAAACACCAATGCACTGCTGAAGCAAGTTTTCATCCAGATGGATGGGCACCATTTCTCTTTTGTTGTAGTTTATTTTCAATCCAGTTGCTACCGCAAATAGATCAAGGACTTCTTTTAGCTTTTGAATTCCACGGAGTTCTCCCTTGATGACAATAAGCGTGTCATCGGCATACTGAAGCATGGTGCAATGGGCTAAGCTTGAAGCGTTTGATGTCTTGTGATGTCATGCATATTTCTTGATCAGAGCTTGAAGGGTGTTGACATCAAGAAGGAATAGATATGGTGACAACGGGTCTCCCTGTCGGAATCCCCATTTACAATAGATCCACGGGCTTGGTGAACCATTTACGAGCATAGCAAATCTGGAAGAAAACAGCTGAATCCAATTCCTCCACTTGACAGAGCAGCCCCGGGCTTGCAAAACAAGATCCAGCCCAAACCAATTTACTGTGTTGAAGGCCTTTGCAAAGTCTAGTTTCAGAACCAAAGTTGGTAGCTTCCTCTTCTTGCAGGTTTGTACCAATTCAGCCGCAACAACAAAGGTCTCAGAAATAGATCGCCATTTGAGGAAGCCTGATTGGTTGAGATCAATTGGCGTTCCGATTTCTTTCTGAAGTATTCTTGTCAGAGCCTTGGCAAGATTTTTCATACTGCAATTTTGCAAACATATTGGCCTGAAAGCGTCTATAGCAGTGCCCCCCGGTTTCTTGGGAATAATTACTTGTTTCATTATTAATTTTTTCCTTTTAAATTGACTCTTGTAGTGGAAAACACTTTTAATGGATAAACAACATCAATGGTCACTCCAGGAATTCAAGGTTGCGTTATGATGCTTCGCTTTTACCAAATGCTACATCAAACAGTTTAAGGACAATCAGATCAATTTTCTTGGAAAATACCTGTTGACTCAAAAATTTCCATATATCTCATGCTCTGGGTGGTTCATCAGAGAATGTTATTATAAATGGGAAGGGCAACCCATCTAATGCAGTTCAAGCAGATGTTGTTGCACTTGGGACCATTGTAGCTGATATGGCTCATGTTGTTGATGGTTTTTCTCTTGATGACGATGAGCTTGACCTAGACTTCCCTACATAGGGTTTCTCATCAATACCTGAAGCTATTGAGGATATTCGTCAAGGAAAAGTATGTCCTGATTGCCAAATTCACATTTATTGATATTTGTGGGGTTATGATAAATTTCTAACTGAGTTTATGTTGCAGTATGTCATTGTTGTGGATGATGATGAGGATAGAGAGAATGAAGGTGATCTTATAATGGCAGCATCAAAGGTCACACCTGAGGATATGACTTTTATAGTGAGGCATGGCACCGGGATTGTTTGTGTCAGCATGAAAGAAGAGGATCTGGAAAGGCTACAACTTCCTCTAATGGTGACGACAAAGGAAAATGAAGAGAAACTGCGAACTGCCTTCACTGTTTCAGTGGTATGATTTTTTACTTTTTAGCCTTTTATTTTTTGTAGAATAAGAACACTTGCATAAGTTTTTATTAACAAGAAAAGAGTGCAAGCTGTGCTAATTGTACTTTGGGAAGTATAAACTAAAATTATCAGGTTTTGAAAGAAGCATTTTGCGCTTAACACTTTGATTGCATTTTGTCCTTTATCTGTCCGTTTCTAATTTTTGCTGCTAAACACATCTATTTTAGGATGCCAAGGAGGGAACAACAACTGGGGTTTCAGCAAACAATCGGGCAAACACAATACTGGCACTTGCGTCTCCTAATTCCAAACCTGAGGACTTCAACCGGCCAGGACACATTTTTCCTCTTAAATACAAAGAAGGTGGTGTGTTAAAAAGGGTTGGACATACTGAAGCATCGGTGGACCTTGCCATGTTAGCTGGGTTACCTCCTGTTGTAGTTCTTTGTGAAATTGTTGATGACGATGATGGCTCGATGGCTTTGTTACCGAAACTGCAACAATTTGCTAAGAGGGAGAACCTGAAGATAATATCAATCGCATACCTAATAAGGTTAGCTTTGTCTTGACATATTCAAATGGCAGTTCATCTTTTTCAAGGACAAAACATTCTTTATTGATTTAGACAGTCTGATTATTATATATTGGATCCTAGGATCATAACTATTTTATGACAAATGATAAGTTAAACACCCCATTTTTATGTCCATTCTGTATATTTGTGTTAATATATGTTTCATCGTAGGTGTAGCCATATAGGCCCATATTGCAAACTTTTCTTTTCTTTTGTAAAATAAAAGCTGCAATTGATGAATGATTGTACTTGGATGCATTTTTTTATGATAGTCTTCTTGTATTGTAATTCTAAGCCGTGAACATTCTCATTTGCAGATATAGGAGAAAGAGAGACATATTGGTAGAATGTGTTTGTGTTACACCATTACAGTTACAATGGGGTTCGTTTAAATCCTATTGCTATAGATCTCTTATTGATGGGACGGAACACATAGCCATGGTCAAGGTATGCATACTTTAGTAGTCAGTAAATGTTATGTTCAGCAGAAGGATGGCAACAGTAAATGTTATGTTCATTAGAGAATGATGGCTACCACTTCAAACATCAAAAAGTCTGAATGTTGCATGGACAGCTTAGGAACTTTTAAAAACAAAGATCTCATTGCATGATGTAGAAAGGTAAAATCACATGCTATGGGCTCAAGGGTGTCAAAATGTTTCTCCCAAATGCACCACATTATGACAAGACATTTTGCCAACTAAATCCATTAGATTGGATGAGTAAAAGATCTGATTTTTTTATCTTGTAGTGGTATCCCAGATAGGCAGATATGGTCTTCTTGCAGACAACCAAAAATATCTCATTTGTTCTTGAATTTAGCGATTGTCTAAATGATGAACATGAACTAATCTGTGCCAAAAGAGGTGTTGACACAAAAAGCGTCAGGATCTGCGAACACCTCGGGCTATTACCCGAATTCGATTTCCGAGGGTGTGCCAGTCGATTTGACCAGTTAATCAACAAGGACGATAACTAGAACAAGATCCAAACAAGACAACGGCGATACGCCCAGATGTCAAGACTCAGACTTGATCAGGATAACTAGAGCAGAGCTGAACGAGACAACAACGATGCGCCCGGATGTCAAGGCTCAGATTACTCCCACGCGAAACTTGCAAGGGTTTGACGGAGATCAAGGTGATGCAGCCCGTCGAAGCTTGAAGAACTTGTAGATAAACTAAGACTAATGCAATAAAAGGGTAAATTGCAGTAAATAGGATAAAAAGTAATTGATTTGTTTGATAGATTGATTCATTGATCTCACGACCCCTAGGTACATATTTATACTCCAGCAATAGGAGTTGTAAATAGACACGACTCGTACCTTTCCAAAACAAACTCCTACTTTAAAGGAAATAACTGACTCGCGCAGGAGTCGAACTCAAATAACAATATTATTTATCTAAACAGACACTTCTATTTTAAAGGAAACAAACTGTTGACACAAAAAGCGTCAGATCTGTGAACACCTCGGGCCATTACCCAAAGCTCAGTATTCCGGAGGCGTGCCAGTCGATTTGACCAATCAATCGACAAGGATGATAACTAGAACAAACTGAACGAGACGACAGCGATGCGCCCGGACGTCAAGGCTCAGATTGATCAAGGGTAACTAGAGCAGAGCTGAACGAGGCAAACAGCGATGCACCCGGATTGCCAAAGCTCAGAGGTACTCCCACGCGGAACTAGCAAGGATTTGACGGAGATCAGGATGATGCAGCCCATCGAAAGCTTGAAGAACTCGTTGATAACTACAGCTAATGCAGTAAAAGGATAAATTGCGATAAAAGTAAGATAAAAGTAGGATTGGTTTGTTTTGAATTGGATTGGTTCTTATTCCATGGTCCTCGGGCACATATTTATACTCCCGCATGGAGAGTTGTACAAAGACACGACACGTATCCTTCCTAAAACAAACTCCTCCTTTAAAGGAAACTGGCCCACGCAGGAGCCGGATAACAATATTTATTTCCTAAACAAACACACCTATTTCAAAGGAAAATAAACGACTCGTGCAAGAGTCAGACTCAAACTACTATAATAATACTGGTACAAAACACCAGTTTCCTTATTCTCCTCCTCGATGAAAACTTTTCATCGGCAGATCCTTTTAATCCGCACCTTCCTTCTTTCGACCACCGGTAACCTTCTGCTGCTACCAAGCGCTAAGTTACGCCCATCAGCATCGGCAACACTTTCCTGATCGGCAACATTTCCGATTAGCGTCCCTGTGCTGGTAACTCATCAATCATCCCCATCGGCAATCGGCAACCACCCTTCATCGGCAATCGGCAACCATCCTTCATCGGCAATCGGCAACCATCCTTTATCGGCAATCGGCAACCATCCTTCATCGGCAATCGGCAATGACTCCTCATCGGCAATCAGCAATGACTCTTCATTGGCAATCAGCTTCAGCAAAACTTCACCAACCAACCTCTATCGGCAAAGATCATCTAGCTTCCATCAGCAACACACTTGGTCCTCTGCAACAACTTTCCATCAGCAACATCGGCTCAAAAGTTCCGCGATGCGGATGGATAATGGTCATTGACTAGTCAAGCCTCAGCCCACTTGACACGTATCAAAAAACGGTGTCAACACATGCCCCCCAGTTTCGGAGCGTATAACTTTATGTGCCGAAATTCTCTCCACTGTAACCGTTGTTGTAGCCGTTACCTCCGAGATAGGCGTATGGTTTCCTCGATCCCCGCGTGTGGAACTGCAATTTAATAATAAAATCCCTCGATTGTAGCACAAACAGTTACAGACCACCTCGATCACCGCGCGTATCTACCACGGGCCTCTCCACATTCCTGCACAGTGTGAAACAAAACCCCAAAATACCCCTGAACAGGCTTATAAAAGTTACCGGGATCCACACCGCCCTTTTTACCCGAGCCCATTTTTACTTTCACCTTCCTGCCTTTATCTTCAACCTCCAGCCGCTCTGAAGAACACAAGCTCGAGCAACAGTACTCCTTCGCAATCCAAGGACGAACCAAGCATCCCTCTGACTCCAAATGGCGATCCAAATCGACATCCCAAAGGTAAGACTCATCCTCCACCTAATCCGACCCCTCTGTATGGTTCTGTTCTTCGCAAAAAAACCTGGATTTATCCCCATTATTTCTTATTCGTCCCTTCTTCTTTGAACCCTAGGAACTGTACAATAGGGTAGTGATCCCACTCGCCGGTTCCAATCTCAGCTGCCTAGGCCCAATGGGCAATCCAGACCCCACCTTTATCATCAATGCAGAAACCAACCGGGTACCGTTCAGATCTGAGCGTTTTGACCTAGGACTGTGGAAAGACACATTCCGCTCATGGCCCAAACCCACCAAAGGATGGAAGAATTGGTACCTGAGAGTGGTCAGATCACAGCAAGTGTACTGGCAAGAACGCAACCTGGACCAGTGCATTAGGCTTTCAATTGCTGATATGGAGAAGAACGAAAACTTAATGATGGCAGCCTCATACTTCTGGTCCGATAGCATGAACGCTTTCCTCTTTAGGCATGGACCAGCTTCCCCAACCCTTGCCGATGTCTACATGCTGACCGGCTTAGACATCACCTCTGCCGATACGTTCACCCTTTTCAACAGAAAATCCAAGTACAAGGTGAACACCCGGAATATCGGCGGTTGGACAGGCTACATTAAAGAGAACCAGAAGACCGGATCGGTAACTCAACGGGAGCACGCCATCTTCTTAAACATGTGGTTGGAAAAATTCATTTTCTGCGGCAAAACCATCGGTCCGACCACCATGCACCTCCCAACGGCTGAACTGCTTGCCGATGGAACAAGGCTCCCTTTGGGCAGGTATCTTCTTGGATCAGTTTACCGATTGCTGCATCAAGTATCCAATAAGCTACTGCTAGGAGAGCCCATCGGCAATCTCGGAGGCCCCTGGTGGTTTGTCAATCTATGGCTGAACGCACATATGCACAAGGTCCTCCAGTTTGATTTATTTGCCCAACAATTCCCGAGGGACATATCGGAAGATTACCGATACGGGGATGATGAATCGGCAACTCGCCCTCCGCTTAACTCTGGAGAGGCCATCATAGTGCTGCCAGGTACCGATGCCGATGCAGAGCACTTCAGCTATTATTTCCAGAAGTTCTACAACGGACTCCCCGCCTCAGAACAGACTTGGTGGCCATATCTTGACGAACACAACCAATTCCCGTTGCTGTTCAACTTGACCGATGTAAGCCTACCCGAGAACCAAGCAATCATGAGGGCCAGCATTACTCCCCGAGCTATTCCAGTAAATATCTTTGGATCTGGGAAGAATGCCCCGCCATCCTATGTGTTCTACTATCCATCGGCGGCAGCAAGACAATCCAGGCAGGCAATCTCCAGTAATCTGGACTGGAATAAAGTCATCAGCCTTCCTACCGATGCCGATCTGTCAGATCTTGACTTGTCCTCTTGGTCGCCAACCTCCTTCATCACCAATGAGTTCAAGTCTTGGTGGCAAGAGTGGAAGTGCCAGCTACTCGCCAAGTCTTCGCACCACTATCGGCACTTGATTGACGCCGATTACATCATCCCTGATGACACGGTAAGTCTGCTATCTGATGTACCTTTATCACTTTATTTTTGTCATCGGTACTTAACTCGCACTCGACAGGCCGATGATCCGATCCCCACAATAAGCAACAGTGGCAGGTCCTTCAATCTGCGGATAATGGGCCCCATATCCATCATCGACACCAAAGCTCCGACGTTGGCCGCTTTCACGCCTCAACAGGTACCTACGTCGACACCTACAAAAGCCCAGGCTACATCGGCTGCTGCTGTTGCCTTGACGCGAGTTTATGCAGTAAACTCATCTTTACTTGTACCGATTACATACTGTTTCATCGGCAACATTTATCTTGTATAACTTGCTTTGTATTTTCAGGCACTATGGTCATCGGCATCTGCTTCCAGCAGGCAAACACCTTCCAGCCCGGTTGCCGATGCCCCCCGGTCTTCGTCAAAGCGAGTTGGCTCCCCAGCTGCTGCGCCGACGAAGAAAAGGCGCTTGAGGCTGGCTTCTCCTCCACCATCGGCTCCAACTGCACCATCAGCTGCCGATGCACCAGCAGCAGAACTGCCCCCGGTCCCAATTGCACCAACTGCCGGCGGGTCATCGACAGAACCTCCATCGGCTTCCGTGCCTGATCAGCCGATGGAAGACGTCCCCGACCAGAGACAGCAGTTGCTGCAACAACCGAAGAGGCATCGGCATCGGTACCGGCGGGGCTCAATGAAGAAGCAACACCCGCCGTAGCAGCGGAGGTAGCATCGGCACCGTCAGCCGATAGAAGGGCAGCATCACCACCACGTGAATCAGCCGCCACGTCAGAAGCAGCGCCGATAATAACACCACCGGTGGTGCCGACTCCTTCTCCGGCTCAATCATCGGCATCTGCGGTCGTCGTCCATGATGAAGCTGGACCATCCAGCATACCAAGTCCCAGGCAGAAGATCCGCCTCAAGATGGTAAGTTAATCACCCTAAAGTTTACAGTACAATTTTCCAATCGGCAAACTCCTAACTTCTGTTTTCAGGCTCAGGATTCTCCAGACAGCCTCTTCTCCTACAGCTTGAACCCTCAGGACGAAGATGAACGCCCAAGCCGCATTCAAGCAGACAGTCTGTTCTCCTTCGCAGTCGACGTTCCCGACGATGAAGAAGAGGAAAGTTCCGTCCCAGCTTTATCGTCAGAAATCAAGTCCAAACTTGAAGAGCTGCTCTCCTTGCTGCTACAAGACACATCCCAACTCATCCAGGACTCATCGGCAGCAAGGTCTGCATTCAAGGACATCCAAAGCCATCTTTCCGCCGATGCAGCAGAAGTCCTTCTCCAGGCAACCTTCCTCGACATCAAGCAGATCCAGTACCAGAAGCTTACCCGTCGCATTGCCGATATGGTTGCTCAAGCCAAGAGCGAGGAAGAGAAGCTTAAATTCAAACACATTGCCAATGAGAAGCACAAAGGCATCAGTCAAGCAAAAGTCTCCATCGGCAACCTTGATCAAGAAATCTCCCGACTGTCGGGAAGGAAGGAGGAGCTACTGGCGGAGCTACAGAAGATTGAGGGGGGTCTGACTGCAGCCAACCAGCAGAAAACCCAACTATCCGACTCCATCAAGGTCCTGCGGCAAGAAAGGGACCAGAACGCGCGACAAGCTATACTGTGGAAGAAAAAGATCAAGCCGATCGAGGGATCTGTCGATGCCGATGCCAAGGAGATGGAAGAAATAGAGCAAATTCGCCTGCGTGCGATATCAACCATCCATTCCTTACTGTAATATCTGCTGTATCGGCAAGAATGTAACTTTGACACTTGATTTTGACTTGTAATATAATGCCAGTTTGTTTTTACCGATGTTTATACAACTTCTCGTGCATCGGCATTTAACTGAGCACTATGCGTCCACCCATATACTAGGGTAGTATCTCTTTAAGTATTTGCCGTTAATCGCTCTAGAGAACGCCACTCCTTCGAGAGTTTTCAAAATATACGCATTACCAGGAGCAGACTGTTTTACCCGATAAGGACCCTCCCAATTAGGGGACCACTTTCCAAATTTAGAGCTCTTAGTCCCAATCGGCAAAATCAACTTCCAAACCAAATCGCCATCGGCAAATTCCTTCACTTTTAGTTTCTTGTCATACCATCGGGCAACCCTCTTCTTATTCTCTTCAATGCTAACCAATGCCCTCAATCGATGACCTGCCAAATCTTCTAACTCATCTTTCATCAGAATAATATAATCATCGGTTGTCAATTGATCCTGAAAAGATAATCGCCTAGAACCAGTTTTGATTTCCCAAGGTAGGACAGCATCGTGCCCATAAACCAACTGATACGGCGAGACCTTGGTTGCACCATGACAATCCATCCGATACGACCACAAAGCTTCGTTTAATACCACATGCCACTTTCTAGGGTTTTCCTCAATCTTGTGTTTTATAAGCTTAATGACTTCCTTATTAGTCGCTTCAGCTTGACCATTAGCCTGAGCATAATAAGGAGAAGAATTCAACACCTTGAAACCCATGCTAACAGCAAAGTCATCAAACTCTCCCGATGTGAACATGGTCCCTTGATCGGTAGTACTAGTCTGAGGAATACCGAATCGGTAAACGATGTGCTCCTTAACGAAATCCACCATGTTTGCCGATGTCACTTTCTTTAAGGGGATTGCTTCGACCCACTTAGTGAAGTAATCGGTAGCAACAAGTATGAATTTGTGTCCCTTGCTCGATGGCGGATAAATTTGGCCGATGAGATCAATAGCCCATCCTCTGAACGGCCAACGCTTGATTATAGGATTCATTGCCGATGCAGGTGCCCTTTGCACATTACCAAACTTCTGACAATCCTGGCACCCTTTGAAATAATTGAAGCAATCTTCAAGGATTGTCGGCCAATAATATCCATTCCGCCTAATCACCCACTTCATCTTGAATGCCGATTGATGCGCTCCACATACACCTTCATGGATCTCACCCATCAACTCTTTCGATTCCTCTTTGCCAAGACATCTAAGTAAAACCCCATCGATTGTCCGATAATACAACTCATTATCAAGGAGCACATACTTAGTAGCTTGGAACCTTAAACGCCTTTCAACTTTCCTGGATGGATCCCTCAAGTAATCGGCAATCTCCTTTTTCCAGTCATCGACAACTGTTACCGATGTCGTGACTTCTTGAATCGGCTGATATCCCGAGGCATTCTGTGCTAACCGATTGGCCTCTTCATTATGCAACCTTGGAATGTGTTCAAGGCGGTATTCTTTGAACTCCTTTAACAACTGCAAACACCGCTCATGAACAGCAATCAAAACTTCACTTCGGCACTCATACGTCCCAATCAATTGGTTAATCACCAATATAGAATCACCGAAGATTTCAATAGCATCGGCACGCACTTCCCTGAGTAACTCCAACCCCTTAAGTAAAGCCTGGTATTCCACCTGATTGTTTGTTGAAGTAGCAACAATCGGCAGCGAAATCTCATACTTCTGTCCTCGGGGCGAAATCAAAAGAATGCTGATACCTGCTCCATCCTTGCACGTAGACCCATCAAAGAATAAAGTCCACGGAGCAATCTCAACAAAGCTCACCATATTACAATGCTGAGTAACAAAATCGGCCATCACCTGACCCTTAATAGCCTTAGTCGATTCATACCTCAGGTCAAACTCTGACAGTGCCAGAATCCACTTACCGATTCGTCCACTCAAAATCGGCATTGACAGCATATACTTGACCACATCATCTTTGCAGACAACAGTGCATTCGGCCGACAGTAAATAATGCCTTAATTTAATGCAAGAGAAATATAAACATAAGCACAATCTTTCTATGGCCGAATACCTGGTTTCAGCATCTACCAATCTTCTGCTCAAGTAATATATTACACGTTCCTTCCCTTCAAACTCCTGAATTAAGGCTGACCCGATAACACCGTCATCGGCAGATAAATATAACTTGAAAGGCTTCCCGTGTTGAGGTGGAACTAAGACTGGAGGATTTACCAAGTATCTTTTAATCTCTTCCAAAGCTAACTGCTGCTCTTCTTTCCATATAAACTCCTGATCGGCTTTTAATTTTAACAGAGGGCTAAAGGACTTAATCTTACCAGATAGATTAGATATAAACCTTCTGATGAAATTAATCTTGCCGATCAAAGACTGCAACTCAGTCTTGTTTGTGGGAGCAACTACCTTGTTAATTGCATCAATAGACTTTCTGCCGATTTCAATGCCTCTCTGATGCACCATGAAACCCAGAAACTGCCCTGCCGATACGCCAAATGCGCACTTGTTAGGATTCATCTTTAATCCATGCTCCCTCGTGCACTCTAATATGTTCCGCAAGTTGGCAAGATGCTTTTTGAAGTCTCCAGACTTAACCACCACGTCATCAATGTAGATTTCAACTATTGTGCCGATATACTTATGAAAGATAAAATTCATTGCCCTTTGATAAAATTCCAGCAGCAGCATCGATCAGCAGATCGGCAACGGGCATCGGGTAGCCATCCATCGGCGTAGTCTTGTTCAGATTCCTGAAATCAATGTAAACACGAAGTTTTCCATTCTTTTTATACACAGGAACCACATTAGAGATCCAATCGGCATATCGGCATTGCCGAATAAATCCAGCTTCGATTAACTTAGTAATCTCGGCCTTAATATCGGGTAAGATAGTAGGATTGCATCGACGGGCTGGTTGTCGATGTGGCTGGAAACCAAACTTGATGGGTAACCGATGTTCAACTATCGATCGGTCTAAACCAGGCATCTCTGTATAATCCCAAGCAAAAAAATCTTTATTCTCTTTCAATAAATCGGTTAACTGCTGCTTACATTGGGAATCTAACTTAGCACTAATAAAAGTAGGCCTAGGTTTACTACCATCGCCAATCTCGATCTCGAGCAAGTCATCGGCAGACGTAAAGCCCTGCCCCAGTTTTCCGTCATCGGCGAACTGATCCATTAAGACTCCTCAGGACCGACTGCTTGGATCGGCTTGATGCGGTAATCGGCAACTTTGAGGAACTCCTTATCCCAGGCCTCGCCGGATATGCACCTGGTCTGCTCATAAGTGTCCAACTCTGCCGATGCAACAGTAGATGGGGCTTCGCCACGGACGACCTCAATTCTGTCCCCGATCCACTGTACCAGACTCTGATGCATAGTGGAAGGGATACAACAATTAGCATGGATCCAATCCCTTCCGAGGAGCAAGTTATAAGTGCCTTTGCCGCTGATTACAAAGAATGTTGTCGGCAAAGTTTTACTGCCGATGGTTAAGTCAACACATACGGCTCCCATGGCGGTTGACACATTGCCTTCGAAGTCCTTGAGCTTCATGTCGGTCTCGACCAAGTCCTGGTCACCTTTGCCAAGCTTTCTGAACACGACATAGGGCATTATATTGATCGACGCGCCACCATCCACTAGCATCTTGGTTATCGGCTGACCATCCACCTTGCCCTTAACAAACAGAGCCCTTAAATGCTGCCTCTCATCTTCGGCAGGCTTTTCAAAGATAGCCGTCATCGGATCCAGCACCAATTGTGCCATATCGGCAGCCTCTTCATCATCGCTGACGGGCGCCATGAACTCCATCGGCAACATGACAACCATATTTATCTCTGCCGATGGATCCCTATCCTTGCGCTTCGGCCTCCATTGCTTTTCTCCTGAGGGCTCTGTACTGTCATACAGGTCGTTGCGGCGCTGGCGCTGAATCCTCCTCTTCTGGGTCTTAGTCAAACCCTTAGGGCACCACGGAGGAAGCTTGGTCTTCCAGACAGGTTGGTGTTGCTTTCCCCCGCTTACAATGACATTTCTTCCGATGTTAGGATCTCTGGAGAATATCTCTTCGTCAGGTACTCTAGCATTGGCCATCTCCTCCAGCTCCCCTTGGTCAACACGCCTGCCAAGCCGATCATGGGCACTGAGCTTGCCCCCCAGACGGTCATGTGCCGATCTGTTCTCTCTCAGCGGCCTGGCGTACCTGGGTGCCTGACCATCAAAACAAGGTTTCTTACTTGACCGATCGGCAGCGTAGTACCCATTGCACTCTGGACAGTTATCGGCAGTGGGCAGCTTGATGCCTTCCTCCCAGCAATGAACGAAGAAGGGACACCTCCAGTGGTCCTTATGTTGAAGCCATTCCCGATGCTCTTCTTCTTCTTGCCGATACCTATCTTCACGTGATTGCCGATGATCTCGCCTTGGCTGTTTGTGAGTGATCACCATCCCAGGAGCCCTGTCGGCACTGTTACCTTCATCGGCAACCTTCTTACCCTTTCTGCCATCGGCAAACCTCCCTGCGTCGTGCTCAGGCACTTGGTAGTTAGGGTCTACCGATGAGTTTCTTCTAGCAGCTTCCGATGTCAGCACTCTAGTTTTTTCGCTGATCTCCACCATATTGTTTGGGAAGGGGTGCTGATCAATCTTCATCGGTTTCTGGACCCTAGAATTTTCAAACTTGATACGCCCAGATTCGATTTCTGACTGCAACTGCTGCCTGAATACTTTGCAGTCATTGGTACTGTGTGAGGTTGCATTATGCCACTTGCAGTACCTAATCTTCTTGAGCTCCTCGGCCGATGGAATTACTTGATTGGGCGCCAACTTGATTCGCCCCTCTTGCAGCAACAAGTCAAACATCCTATCGGCCTTGGTGATGTCGAAGGTGAACCTCTCAGTCTCCTTATGGCCGAACGGACAAGACACAGGCTTCTTATCCTTCACCCATTCGGCCGCGTCGACATTCAGCTCTTCATCCGATCCAGAGTCTTCTTCTTTCCCGATGAAGGTCACCTTCTTGTTCCAAGTCTTCCTGGTTTCAAAGGCTTTGATATCTTGATCGGCAATTCTCTGCACCAGATGACTCAGACTGTCAAACTCTTGGGACGCATATTTGTCCTTGATGTGCGGCATCAATCCTTGGAAGGTCAAATCTGCCAGTTGCCGATCATCAAGCACCAGACTGTAGCACTTGTTCTTCACGTCCCGTAGCCTTTGCACAAAGCTTTCCACCGATTCGTTGTTGCGTTGCCTCATCTTAACCAAATCGGTAAGCTTCTTCTCATGTATGCCAGCGAAGAAGTACTTGTGAAATTGCCTCTCTAGATCGGCCCATGTAATTATAGAATTTGGAGGCATGGATATGAACCATGTGAATGCCAATCCAGACAATGACGAAGAGAACAATCTCACCCTTAACTCCTCCCTGCTGGCAGCTTCTCCGCACTGGATGATGAAGCGGTTGATGTGCTCCATCATTGACGTGTCGTCTTGGCCGGAGAACTTGGTAAAATCGGGCACCTTGTACCGATTTGGAAGAGGAATCAAGTCATATGCGGGAGGATACGGAGTCCGATAAGAGTACGTGTTGACCTTGGGTTTGATGCCGAATTGCTCTTTCATGACTTCGGCAATCTTACCGACCCAGTATGCATCCTACTCCTGCCGACTCATTGGCTGCTTGTCGACTGGTGGAGTCGGCTGACGCGCCTCTTGAAGATGCGTAGTAGTTGTAGGCGCAGCACCAGTCATCTGAACACTATGCATCGGTTGACTTACCGATGGGTAGTTCTGCACACTTGGCGGATTTGGTTGAACTGTCACGTTCATCGGTTGCTGCACCGATGGTCCGCTCTGAGTGTAAGTTGGGCCTCCATAATAATACATCGGCGTGCCAGGCTGCTGAGTCGGCGGCTGGTTGACCCATTCAGGATTATAAAGCATCGGCATATGACTTACCGATGACTGATAGCTGATCGGAGCATGTGGCTCTTGAATTCTAGAGCAATTAATCACCAGATTACCCTGGGGAGCCGACATTCCAGCTTGAGAATTCACCACCAGAGATTGACTGCCGGTGGTTATAATGTGTTGCATCGGCACAGATCTTGCCGATGGTGGCATCAGAGGTATCTTGGGGATCACTTGGAGATCATCTGATGGCACTTGTATGGTTGGAGCAGGCGCAGAGTTGTGCATCATGTGGGCCATCGGCTGTGAGTGCATTGCCGATGTCGTAGAGTCCCTCCAGGCTGAACTATCTCCTTGCACCAGATTAGAACCAGCATATAGATTCGGAGGCATACCGTATCCCCACCAGTTAGCGAGGGCTGGTCCTGAAGTTGCCGATGTGGCTGGATCTGCGTTGAGCTTGGCGATGCTGCCAGCGTTCAGCCTTGGTGATGTAGCCACATCGACGGACGGTTCCACAGGGGTGGAAGACGCTATTGGGGCTGCCGATGGGCTTGTAGATGCCAATCCAGGATGGTGATACGCTGGACCGACATATCGAGGTGCATGTCCTTCTTTGAATGTTTGCGCGATGGCATTGTAGACAATATTGGACAGCACGCTGGAGTGGTTGATCAACGCTTGATTTACAGCAGTGTTAACCATCTCCTATAGCTTACCAGGGTTGGCGTCGTACGTGACCTGCCGTGGCAACGACGGATCTTGCTTCTGAATTGCTTCACCACTCCTACTGAGGCTGAAGGACTTGAGATACAACTGCTTGTATTCCTCCATAGCCCGCTCCATGGCTTGCTTCTGATCATCTTTCAGATCGGCCTCAGAGACTTCAATGACATTCCTCTGGTTGACATCGGCGTGATCACCCATGCCGAATGTGTAGATCTGTGTAATCGGGTCCCACCGAGCGTACCAAAAGAGGTGTTGACACAAAAAGCGTCAGATCTGTGAACACCTCGGGCTATTACCCAAAGATCGGTATTCCGGAGGCGTGCCAGTCGATTTGACCAATCAATCGACAAGGATGATAACTAGAACAAACTGAACGAGACGACAGCGATGCGCCCGGACGTCAAGGCTCAGATTGATCAAGGGTAACTAGAGCAGAGCTAAACGAGGCAAACAGCGATGCGCCCAGATTGCCAAAGCTCAGAGGTACTCCCACGCGGAACTAGCAAGGATTTGACGGAGATCAGGATGATGCAGCCCGTCGAAATCTTGAAGAACTCGTTGATAACTACAGCTAATGCAGTAAAAGGATAAAAGTAAGATAAAAGTAGGATTGGTTTGTTTTGAATTGGATTGGTTCTTATTCCATGGCCCTCGGGCACATATTTATATTCCCGCATGGAGAGTTGTACAAAGACACGACACATATCCTTCCTAAAACAAACTCCTCCTTTAAAGGAAACTGACCCGCGCAGGAGCCGGATCACAATATTTATTTCCTAAACAAACACACCTATTTCAAAGGAAAATAAACGACTCGTGCAAGAGTCAGACTCAAACTACTATAATAATACTGGTACAAAACACCAGTTTCCTTATTCTCCTCCTCGATGAAAACTTTCCATCGGCAGATCCTTTTAATCCGCACCTTCCTTTTTTCGACCACCGGTAACCTTCTGCTGCTACCAAGCGCTAAGTTACGCCCATCGGCATCGGCAACACATTCCTGATCGGCAACATTTCCGATTAGCGTCCCTGTGCTGGTAACTCATCAATCATCCCCATCGGCAATCGACAATCACCCTTCATCGGCAATCGGCAACCATCCTTCATCGACAATCGACAACCATCCTTTAGCGGCAATCAGCAACCATCCTTCATCGGCAATCGGCAATGACTCCTCATCGGCAATCAGCAATGACTCTTCATTGGCAATCAGCTTCAGCAAAACTTCACCAACCAACCTCTATCGGCAAAGATCATCTAGCTTCCATCAGCAACACACTTGGTCCTCTGCAGCAACTTTCCATCGGCAACATCGGCTCAAAAGTTCCCCGATGCGGATGGAGAACGGTCATTGACCAGTCAAGCCTCGGCCCACTTGACACGTATCAAAAAACGGTGTCAACACAAACGACTCGCGCAAGAGTCAGACTCAAACTTCTATAGCAATACTACTATAAAATCACCAGTTTCCTTATGTCTTTTCTTCGATGAAACTTTCTATCGGCAGACACTTCAATCCACAACTTCCTTCTATTGTCATCGGCAATCCCTTGCTGACGTCAATCGCCACGTCACCCTGTGCCCATCGGCATCGTCACTCCATGCCCATCGGCATCGGCAATATTTCCCAATCGGCAACCTTGTACTTCTGGTAACTTATCTTCACCAATTAATCCTTATCGGCAAGACCCTTATCGGCAACCACTGCTGTTGTTCAGCTTCCATCGACAACAAACTTATTCATTTGCAGAATTCATTCTCATCGGTAACGTTAACCGATAACTTGCCGATGCCGATAGAAAACAGCTACCGATCAATGCAAGTCTTAGCTCATTTGACACATGCCAAAAACGGTGTCAACACCCCCCCACCCCCCACAGCTTAGAATGATTATTTTAACTTATGTAGGGTGATGTTGGGGATGGCTAGGATATCTTAGTACGAGTGGATTCAGAGTGCCTAACTGGGGACATATTTGGATCAACGAGATGCGATTGTGGGAATCAACTTGCTCTTGCAATGACCATGATTGAGAAAACTGGGCGGGGTGTAGTAGTTTATCTTCGTGGCCATGAGGGTAGGGGTATTGGGCTGGGTCACAAGCTTCGAGCATACAACTTACAAGATGATGGGCGGGATACTGTGGAGGCTAACTTGGAGCTAGGGCTGCTGAGAGTTCCTATGTGATTTTGGTAATTGAGTGACAATTTAGGTGAACTAATATGTGTTCAAGTGATATATGCATAGGAGATTAGTTCACATATGATTGTGTGATGAAGGAGCTTATTATTGCACATGAGACATGACATGGAGTAATGTGATCAAGGTGGAGAAGATCAAGATGAGGCTTGGCTTGATGGACCGGTTGCAAGTGTGAATGACAAGCGGGTGATGCTTGGCGCCGATGGACCAACACAACAGTGAAGAGCAAGTGAGGTCAAGATCGATGAACCAATATGGTCACGTGATGGTATCAAGTGGATCATATCATTTGGTGATAGGTTGGTGCATGTGTTGCATCAACATTGGAGAAGGAGATGGAATGGAATGCACAAGGCAAAGGTATAACCATAGGGCATTTCATTTCACCGGTCATAGGTGTGTAGAGAAGTATATGACTGGGTTTAGGATAGATAGCCGTACTATCAAGAGGAGAAAACTTGTTTGCATATCGGTTATCTAGTGCCACTTGAGCGATCTAACTTTGTGATGCATTAGGATCGAGTGGCGTGGTAAGAGCAAGTGAAAAATTCTTTGAAAATGATTATGAAAATGCTAACACACATGCACATGGTGAAGAAAACATTTATGTTAGCACATGAGAAGCAAAGGAAGAAGTGCGGAGAAGTCTCGGCTGAGTTTCGAGCTCCGGACGCTAGGGTCCTTTGGTGTCCGGCCCATTACGTTTGGGTCCGGAACCAAACCCTAGGTTTGGCTGAGTCTGCGGACTCCGGACGCTGGGGCTTGGGCGGTTCGGACCATCGACATTGCGTCCGGTCGCCTTCCCCCTGACTGCGATGTGCTGACTAAGGAGATCCGGACGCAAGGTGGTGTCCGGACACCAGAGTCCGGACGTTGTCCGGGCGAGTTTGAGCTCTCGGGATCTCTCTGTGTTGCATCCGGACGCGACGTGCGATGGTCCGGTGTGGCACTGTTGCACGCTTCCGGAGGCACGTGGCGGCCTTTGGCGAGCGCGTCAACGGGCGGATTCAAACAGGCAGGAGTCCGGACGCACGTGGCATGGTCCGGACCCGCATTGTTGCATGCGTCCGGACCCTCTGCAGGAAGCCCAGTGAGTGGGCAAAACGGCTAGTTTCGATGGTGTGGCTATTTATAGCCCTTGGTCAGCCCTTGGGGCTGGCTGAGCACCCTAGGGTCTTTGTGGCTTGTGTTGGTGTGCTTGGGAGCCCTCTAACTCACATACACTTGATAGTGATCATCCGATTGTGTGAGAGAGCGATTCTAGTGCGTTGCATTACGAGTTTGCATCGAGTGGCACTAGGTGATCGTGTTGCAAGCCGGTGGTGCTTGTTACTCTTGGAGGTTGCCACCTCCTAGACGGCTTGGTGGTTGTGGCTTCGTCGAAGCCCGCAAGAAGATTGTGCGACGCTCAGGAGAAGTGCTTTGTGAGGGGTATTGTGCTCGCCCCGCGGGAGATTGCGAAGAGCAACTCTAGTTGAGCGTGTCATTGAGCTACCCTCACTTGTGGGTAGATTCTTGCGACGTCCAAGTGAGTGGGCTAGGCTTGTGAACGCCTATTAGCCGCCGAATCACCAAGTGAGTGGTCGACACAACGGGGACTAGCTTGGTAGCGACCAAGTGAATCTCGGGAGAAAAATCACCGTGTCAACCTTGTTCATCTTCTCGGTGGTTTACATTCTCCAAATCACTAGTTTGTATTTACTTTCATATACTTGTGCTAGTGAGTAGTTGTTGCTCTTGTAATTAGTTTAGCTTGTGTAGCTTGCCTAGTTACCTTTTAGCTTGTGTAGCATAGAAGTAACTCTTGAGTGACTAATTAGCTTGTGTAGCCTTGTTAGTCACATTGCTTAGTTTGTGTAGCTAAGTAAGTTGAGCTCTCTAGTTGACTTGTGTAGTCTTGCTAGAGAGCATTGCTAGTGAGCTTAGGTGCTTTGTGCTTTGCTTACTAGTATGTGTAGGAGCTCCCGGAGTACTTAGAGTACTAGTTGCTTGGCTTTGTGTGACCTTGCAACCTAGACTTATTTAGGTGAGCTTCCTAGCTTGGAACCTTAGTTAGCATAATAGACATACTTTGCTAGGTGCTAGAGTTATAGTTAGAGGGGTGTAGTCTTGGCTAGACCGATAGTTTTAATTCCGCATTTGATTCGGTTAGCCGGAACATTTAAGTTTTAGAAAAGACTATTCACCCCCCTCTAGTCCGCCATCTCGACCCTACAGCTGCCTGCTGACTCGCCGGAGTACGATATAGGTGTACAGGTAAAGATCATTTTTCATTTGAACTTTTTTCAGGTGGTTTCTTGTGGAGCTGATTAGTCTTTGTTCTCTGCAGATACTACGTGATCTTGGTGTCAGGACCATGCGGCTGATGACTAACAACCCTGCAAAGTACACTGGACTCAAGGGTTATGGTTTAAGTGTCCTTGGCAGAGTGCCATTGCTGACACCGATAACCAATGAGAATAGGCGCTATATGGAAACAAAGCGAATGAAGATGGGACATGTTTATGGAAGCCGCTCTAGTGATCATGCAAGCGGCAGTGGCTTGGCTGGTGCTGGCGAGAGAGAGGAGCAGGATCGGAATGGCAGTGCCGGCGTGCAAGATCAAACTCGAGAAGCTTGAGTGCCTAACCTAACTCTGCGTTTCTTCTGGCAGTAAATAGAATCGTCGATTCCATTGCAACCGTCTTTTTTTTCTTCTTTCTGATGCTGAGTTTTGGCCATATGTTCAGTCAACATGGTTGATGCTGATGACGTAACTAGTTCGCGGTCTATGGATTTCTGGTCTGAAATATTCTCTTGGAAAGCCGAGGTTAATTAGGTTCTCTTCGACAATTTGATGCTTTACTTTGGGCACCGGTGACTGATTTAGCTGAAGGACAATTGTGTCAGTGGTGGCGTGATGTACTTCTGTATTGTGTTGTGTGTGCTGCCGAAAGGATGATATGTTGGATGCCTAAACAACATTATGTGTGAGCATGTCTGTTATATCTTTTGCATTATAAACGGAGGGCAGATTGACTGCTTGCCACAAGTGAACTCAAAGCTTTACTTTTAAAGCACTAGCCACCTTATGGCTTAGTAATATTTATTTTGCGTATGTATATAATATAATCTCGAGGCATTTGTGGCGACTGACGAGGATCAGACGTGATTGCATTATTTGCATAATGCTGTAGTATAACGCATTATTGTTTCAGTTTGAGTATTTGAGAGTGCCAAAGTGCTGACAGAGTCGTGGAACAGAATTCAGAGTGCGTGTAGAGAAACAAAGCTTTGCTTCGCAGTTGGCACATACTAACGAATACACACGGTCACAGGCGGCTGGCGGCTGGCCGCATGTGTATGCGCGCGGCAGACCAATCTCCACCATCCATCAAACTGGTGGGACCTACATATTTTTTTTGAGTTGGATGGTCTGTAGTTGCAGCCGCAAGAGCATTTTTAGTTTAGGATGTTTAGTGTTCAGTGTTTTAGAGTTTATGATTTATGGTTTAGGTTTTACAATGATTTTTAGTTTAAAATTTAGTGTTTAGGGTTTAGAGTTTAGGATTTATATTTTGAGTTTAGGGCTTAAGGTTTTGGATTTATGGTTTAGTGTTTAGGGTTTAGGATTTATGTTTTGAGTTTAGTGCTTAGGGTTTTGGATTTATGGTTTAGTATTTAGGATGTTTATACATTCTTCATTTTTTTTCTTCACAAATTTTAATGCACAGGATTTTTGACGGTCAAAATAGACCTTGAGGCCACGTATACAAACAACGATAAATCCTCTCTCCCATCCATCAACACACACGCACACAGGGCACGTGCTCTCACGCAAGCCATAGGAATCGAGACGCTCCAGCACAATAATACAGTCACTTAAACAACGAGCTCTATCTGGATTCTGGACTGGACCATATGCTATCCTAGTTAATATACTTCTTTTTCCTAGATGGCCTTCGCATAATGATGAAAGGATGCTACGAGATTGTTCTAAACTGGAGTTTTAGTCAGATTAGATTGCCGAAGAAGAAGATGATCGGCATGAAGTCGGGTAGTAGAAGACTGAAGACCACAGAAACAGGGCCTGGGAGCGGGTGGCAAGGCCAAAACAGCAGCGCTGTCAAATCGCAAAGCGCACACACAGACACGCAGCAGCGTACTAGCACAAAAAAAGAAAAAAGAAAAAAAAAAGAAACGGTCTGGTTGGTTGGTTGGTTTGGTCGCCCCGTGAACGTGAAGCAGCGAAGCGTCTCGGCAAAGGCACCGGTGGCCGCGTCCAGCGCCTATCGTTTCCGGGGGCCCTCATCGCCTCCCCTTCCCCGTTCTCCTGCTGGCGGTGTGGCCTCCTGCTCTGCTCTTCCTCCTCCTCCTCCTCTCGACCGCTAGCTCACCTCCCCATCACCATATAAACCCTATCCCTCTCCGGTCCCCGCCTTGTCGTTGACGCGCCCCGCGCCGCCGCCGATGGCGACCGCCGTGGCGTCGCAGCCGCGCCACCTCCCCCTCGGCGCCGGCGGAGAGCCCAGGTGCACGGCCAGGTTCGTGTACTCTCCCCGCTTACGCTGTTGTTCGGCGCCACGATTCGGCGTTTGGCCGGTCTCTAGCTCGTGAGCGGAAGGATGAATTGGGCGAATGTGTTGGTTGTAATCGTGGATTCGTGGTGTTGCTCAATTGGTTGTGTAATCGCGTGTATGCATCGGCGCTGCGCAGCTGGAGGAACTCTGTGAATGTACCATTTCGGTGGTCGGTCTCAGACACCAGAGCTTCCAGACGGGGAATACCTTGAAACGGACCTGGGGGGGCTTGGCAATTTGAGATGCTCTGCTAGATTTCTGTCTGATTCATTGAGACCATAATCTCCACGTGACGTGGCTTGATATATATCCTATCGGATTTGCTCTCACTTGTAATTGGGGATTGCTGTCTCTGTCTTAAATAGTGGCTCGCCTTTGACATTGATTTATTGGGATAGTCAATGGGAGTCCTGCGATTGAACAAATAAATGTGTGTTAGTGGATGATGTAGCTTGCTGACTTAGATAGCTTGCATGAAGAGACAGTGCCATAATTGCATGCTCTAGTGAGTTGCTGATGTGGATGACTTGCATGCTGAGACGGAATTCTAGTGAGGTTTATGACTATAAGATATATAGAAATATAGAATATAGATTTTGGTATTAAGAGTTTCTGATCTTGGTATAGCCAAACTCTAGTGCATTTTTTTTTTCCAGATTCAATGTATTGATGGTTCAAATGGTTTGTGTTTGCAGCACATCGAAGGTTCATACTCTGGACAAAGTATATGGTTTCAGATTTCTATGTAGAAGTGTTGTTGATGTAAAGAGCCACAAATTCCACTCCCGCATTTCAAAGAGGAAGTGCTACTTGAGGAACTCACCGTCAGAGTGTGACAGGACCATCCACAGTGCTAGATGGTTGGAGTTTCGGAGACACAAGGGACTCTTCCAGAGAACTAGAAGGATGGTTCACATTATTCCGTTGGCTTCTGACGATGATGGCAACCGTGTATCTGTTAATGGAGCTCCGCAAGTTGGTTCGACAAGCAACATTGATGAAATAAGGTTGAAATTGAATAAAGCATTGCAGAGTGAAGATATCAGCAATGGACTTGTCCAGTCAATACATGATGCTGCAAGATCTATTGAGTTGGCTTTCATAGAGCACAGCAAATCGTCAAAGAGCTCGTGGTTTCCAAAGACATGGCTGGGTGTTGAGAACAATGCTTGGGTCAAATCACTGTCTTACCAGGTACAGTACTGACCATTCTGCAGAGTTACATTTGCCCCTACTCAGTATTCACATGAAGAAACAGAACAAAGTTTGCAGTCATTGTTATCTCATCATTCTGATTTTTTTTACTATGTCAACACAATATTAAAGTCATGAAAAGGTAAAGACTAGGTTTATAGTGTACCTGAAAGGAAACATAAATGCCTCTTGGAATGTTCTTTGTTTAATCACATGTTAAGATGCTGCTACTTATAACCAGCTTACAGCCAAGGACCATAACTGAACTTGCTTTGAGTCAATGTTTCTTAGTTCTTGTACGATATCTTCAACACTCTCACTTCTGTTGTGCTTGCCATAGTCTAAAATTCCTGTGAGATACATATTTTCCATTCACTGAAATCTTACTGAAAATGTTTGCAGGCTGCTGTAGACTCATTGTTGCAAGCAGTTATTGATGTTTCATCTCGTGGGAATGGCAGAGATAGAGATATTAATGTGTTTGTTCAACGGAGGTCTACCTTCGACCCTTTCCTTTGCTGTCATATCATACTACTTAAGGGCCTGTTTGGTACAGCTCTGCTTCACTAGTGAAGCTGTTTTTTTAGAAAAATAGCTTGATGAACAACTCTCTAGTTGAAGCTGAGCTATTTTGGAAAAAGTGTTTGGCTAAACAGCTTCACGAACAACTTCATGCATGGATATGAGAGAGAAAGGGGGGAGAGAGCTGTGATAAGCTACTATTTTCAGCTTCATCCCACTTCATATCTTTGTGAGGGGAAGAAAAACAGCTTCACCCATGGGTGAAGCTGTTTTGAAAAGAGGTGTTTGGCAAAAGAAACAGCTCTGTTGTGAGCTGTACCAAACAGGCCTAAATGTTGTTTTGGAGCAGATTCATCTGTTTCTATGTATATGATATCCCTTGCACTGAAGTTTTCTAGGAGCAACGTCCTATTTTAAAAGTTCTTTTACATCTAAATTAAACTGTTGAGATAAGATTTAGGTATGCCTTTTGATTTATTGGCTGATGGATCTCGGAAGAGGTTGGATTCTAATTGGAAGTTTACTCTCAGTGAGAAACAAAGTTACTGCTGAGGTCTATAGTGCTAAGATGTAGTTGCATCTTTTTTATCTGGAAGTAGTCCAGAAATTTTCAATTAGCAAACGGGCAAACTCACATAACTGAAGTATATTAACGGAAAGAGTGTAAAACAATATGTGACTAGGTGGAATGCTATTAAATTATTAACATGAAGGTCTTGGTGCCTTAGTTCTATTCACTTTGGGTGCATATAGTTAACCGAAAGAGTTTTTAAGTGTCCTGCATGGATTTAACATGCATTCTTCTGCCAAAGCCGAAGCATCAGGAATAATTTTATTTTATCACGGTACTAACTAAAATATGTGTTGTTTTCATAATTCATTTAGATTTTAGTCGGCAGCTGCATAAATGAAGATGAATCTGTATCGTATTGATTGCTTTTACCTGTAGGTTGTAGTATGTTCAAGTGACATTGGATTCATCCTTTCTGTTATGATTTGTTCCATTTGTTGGGTGTCTATTCAGTGATGTTGTACTTGATTGCAGTTTGTCCCGCCTGCTCACCCCCCTCGAGAGTGTTATCAAGAATGAATTTTCTAAGAGGGAACCTACATTGTATGAATGGTATTCGTCCAATCAAAATCCTTTGGTGGTGAGACAATTTGTAAACATTTTTGAAAATGATCCAACATTTAACTCTGCTACAGCAATGTAAGTTCTATCCTATCTTTTGGACTGTAACATGCTCTGAGCCAGTAACTAGAACGAGACTCATGGATATTTTCTCTTGTTTGCTGTCAGATGCTGTGAAGGCGAGCCAATGAATACTAGCGAAAGTGATCTTTCTCTGCTTATGCTAGGTTTGATCTGTCTTGCTGCAATCACAAAGCTTGGATCAGCAAAAGTTTCTTGTCAGCAATTTTCTTCAATGGTGCCTGATATTATTGGTCGATTCATGGATATGCTTGTTGAGTTTGCCCCTCTTTGTAAAGCATATAACTTGACAAAAGATATTGGCCTTCAGAGAGAATTTTTATATAATTTTGGTCCTCGTGCTGCTGTTCCTAAACTTGGTAATGATCATGGACTTGAGATATCATTTTGGATTGAACTGGTTCAGAAACAATTACTCCGGGCTCTTGATCGTGAAAAGATATGGTCAAGACTGACAACAAGTGAAAGTATTGAGGTTGAAACTAAAAGTGATATTTTTATCTAGTCATAGAAATCTCATCCTTTGCTTCAAATTTATATAATTATTTATTCCTCATTTCAGGTTCTGGAAAAGGATCTTGCTATATTTGGTTTTTTCATTGCTTTGGGTAGAAGCACACAAGGATATTTGTCTTCCAAGGGTCTGACTGATTTGGATGATTCACTGAATGGTATTGTAAGGTATGATCTATGCGAATTTATATTTTTCCATTTTCTTGCTGAAATGATGTTTCAGTTAATAAGATGATATACCTTCTTTATTACCCAAATATGATTTACTGTACTGAATCATGGGCTTACAATAACCCAGATATCTTATCGGTGGGAGTGTACTATATTATCCACAGCTGTCCTCGATTAGTTCATATCAGCTATATGTGGAGGTCAGTATGCAGGCAATATACTGAGTTTCTAATGCTACTCAGCAAGTCAGCATTCAGTGTTCATGTGCCTTTCTTACGTTCAGGTAGTCTGTGAAGAGCTCGAGTGGCTTTCTTTTTACAATGATGATGTTCCAAGTGCAAAAACTGATACCGAAGGTAGAGAAGAAGTGTCTAAAGGAGAAGTCATATCAAGAGTCCTAAATGTGTGCTCTTTCTGGATGACTAGTTTTATAAAGTACAGCTCATGGCTTGAGAACCCTTCAAATGTGAAGGCAGCAAAATTCCTTTCTAAGGGGTATGTAATTATTTGGTCACGACAATGCTTATCTTTCTCTTGTTTGCTGATAGGGATTTTTTTTTTGTTTTTTTTTGTTGAAAAAGCAGCTATGGATTTGTGAATACTGATTAATTTTCTACTGCATGTTAATAATTGTAGACATGCCATGTTGAATGACTGCATGAAGGAGCTTGACATATCAAGGTATGCCTTAAGCAGGAGCTTGAATTGTTTGTTCTCTACCACTCAGTATATTTATTTGTTTGCTAAACATGTTGCAGAAATAATATGTCAAAAGGCTGTGGCTTCCCAGAACCTGAAGAAGAATTGGATACTGGAACAGAGTTAGCTTCCTTTGACAAGGTATTTATTGCGGAATGCCTTTAAGAATTGCTAATATATTTTCACATTTTTGCACATCTGAAAAAATTGTGTTCTATACGGTTGATAGAATTCTTAGTATGACCTCAAAGGTGTTAATGGTAACTATAAAATGTTGTTTCTTTGTATGTTTCCTATGCGTCCACAACAAATTAGAGAACTATTATAGCATTTACTCTATGTACCCAGCAAACCTCTAAGAGAGAATCTCTTATCTAAGAGATAACATACTTACATACATCATATGCTCTCCTAGTTTGCTTCACCTAAGATTTTACTAATGTAATAGATGATCTAGGTGTCAATATTGTACATGCCCTTAGATGTATTGAAAATCTCACAAGTAAAAGGATAGACAATTGCATATATGGTGGACAGATATCATTTGCAATTAAATCTATTTTGGATATGTCGTCTGCTTATTTCAAGTTTATGAAGCGTTGCCTCTAAAATAGATGCTATCTTCAGTTGTTGAAGCGTTGATGACATCGGTTTTAATCATTGCAGTCACTTGAAAGTGTTGAAGAAGCTTTGGTTAAGTTAGAAAATTTGCTTCAAGAATTACACGTTTCCAGTTCGAACTCTGGTAAGGAGGATCTAAAAGCTGCATGCTCTGATCTTGAAATGATAAGAAGACTGAAGAAAGAAGCTGAGTTTCTTGAGGCATCCTTTCGAGCAAAAGCAGAATATCTGGAGGTGATCCTTTTGGCTTTCTTTTATTTTCAGTATCTCTACGCACACATGTTGCTTCTAAGAAAGGATAGCCATGCATTATTACAATTACAAGTTTTTTATCTCATTGTATTGGGAAGAGTTCCTTTTATGGATTTCAGTGCACTCCACTTATCATGGTCAGTCCACCAGGATACTGCCAGGCGAGAGCAATTACTCCAATTAATGTAGCTCATGAATTGCATAAGTTTACTTCTGTTGTTATTTACTTATCTTAGACAAAATATGATTTAGATGCATTGGTTAGTTATAGCATCACATCAGATGCATCTCTTTTCAATTAAGAAATGGGAACTCAATGTAATTTCCCATACATTTGTCATCCTCTCTTAAGGCCTGTTGGTTTCAGCTTTGCTTTTGTCTTCTGGTCAAAAGGCAGAAGGTGGAACAAAAGGCTAGATTTGGAAATTGGTTTTGAGAAGCACTGTATTTGTATTAGAGGCCTAAAGCAAGTCTAAAGACGCTTTTGCTGGCTTCTGTGGGATCTGTTCTGAGGGTTATACATTTTATATTTAGTCAAAAGCCAATGCACGAGACATCCCACAGAAGCCAGTTTTTTTAAATCAAAAGCCTAAACAAATGGGCCAAGTGTAATTTCTAATGCTAAGCAGTGGTCACCATGTGTCCTTCTGGTGGTGTTTTACAGCATAATGATATCAGATTGTTATGTGCTTAATGTACCAGTTGGAAACAGTACATGCCAAACTGCATACTTGGTTGCACTACAGTTGTAACTAGAATAGGTTTGCAATCATGGTAAATGTGCTATTTTTTATGGTTTATTAGGCCGATGCACCTGCAGAGGAAGGACGCGTAAAGACAGGTAGCAGGACGAACGATACATCAGCACCACAAAAATCAGGAAGCAGGTGGAGTACTCTTGTAACTAATACCAATTAATTAATTCAAACATGGTTGTGATAGCTTATGTGATTTGAGGGTAGTCAAATAGACCTGTTCAGTTGTTTCCTATTTCTCTTGTCAGGGTGGATAATAAACGCCGTCCAGCGTGGGACTTCTTTGGTCGGTCTTCGGGAAAGAAAGTTGATCCAGTTATTGCAGATCAGGATGTATGGATGTTGTACTGTATGTTTGCAGTTTGTTTTGTGCATTAAAGAACACACCAGCATTTTGCGGTGAAGTGATTTCCAAGATGCATCCTTGTTTAATGAACAGTCCTTGACCATGGCTTTAATTAATTACTGAAAATTAATTATGGTCTTCAGAAGAATACCATATAATTTTCTCTCTTAGGATTCTTATATTCTAGCATATTCCTAATCTTATGGTATTATCCCATTTTTATTGCTGATGAAGGGCACTGTCTCCAATGTGGAGAAGAAAGATGCGGGGTCAAATGACATCCTCCGCTTTGAACAGTTAAGGCGTGAGCTGATTGAATTAGAAAAGCGAGTGCAGAAGAGTGCAGATGAAGCTCAAAAGGAGGACGAGGTATGTTGTTTAACAGGATCTTGAAATAGCAAATTACTGGTTCTTCAGTATTTGAGCAAACTCTTGGAACAGGACCTCAGCAGTGACTCTGTAAACGTTATGAGCTTAATTGCATCTTGTATTGTTAGTTCTGTTGTTTTCTGAGTTATGATTCTTAACCACAATGGTTGGTTTCATTGTGTACAAATTTTTTTTTCAAAGAATTGTCTATTCAGTCGAGTCATGTTTTCCAGGAGATGGTTGTCGCAGACGAAACAACTTCGCCATCTCCTGTTCATTAGTTCCTTCCGGCCAGGCTACCAAGAACGAAAATGTCATAACTAAATCAGTGGAGAAGGTCAAGGAGACTACAACGGTATGCCCATCTAAACCTAAGATCCCATAGTAGTAAGAAACACATGCTAGCATATATTTATGAGCTTTGCAAGCTTTTCTTCTTCTGCTGTGGCTGACGATAATGGCACTTCAAGGCATGGTATCATTGTGAAAGATTGTAGTAGGAGGTTGAATAATAGAATTAACTTTATCCAAAAGCCTATTTAGCAAACCAAAGGTGCTCATCACAATTGTTAACTCCATACTTCCATTGTATTAGTTATAAAAAAACTTCTTGTTTCTTATTCATATTTTTCTGCACAGACTGTGTTGCAGGGGACACAACTCTTAGCAATTGATACAGGAGCTGCTATGGGTTTGCTAAAAAGAGCTCTTATTGGGGATGAACTAACTCAGAAGGAAAAGCAGGCTCTTCAAAGAACCCTGACAGATTTGGCATCTGTTGTTCCTATAGGAATACTCATGCTTTTGCCAGTGAGTCTTTCTTGTACTTGTATTTCTTACTTCTTAAACAAGTAGAAGCTTATTAGGTCCACTTTATCATTTCATTTAGTTTGTGTGGAGTAATCCTTTTAACCTTTTACCTAATCCGCGTGGACTCTGTGGGCTACTAAGACTCATTCTGGTGTTTGAATTGCCATGGCAAAGTATTTTATTGTGTCAAATAGTGATGTCAATCATATACTCTGACCTGTGAATCTTTCGACTGTATGGTGTGTTTACTGTTGGAGCATTGTGACAATTGCCTTTCTGTCCCAGCTTACCGCCATTGGCCATGCTGCTATTTTGGCTTTCATTCAGAGATATGTGCCATCGATGGTATGTAGTTTACGTTCACACACTACTTTCCCCCTGTTACCATTTGTTATATGACGATTCCTATTTGTGTATTTGCAATCGTGTAGATCCCGTCCACATATGCTCCCGATAGGTTGGATCTCCTTAGGCAGCTTGAGAAGGTGAAGGAAATGGAAGTTGCTGAAGGCAGCAGTGAAGATATATTGGAGGCTGTTGGTTCGAGAACTGAACAAGTGAAATAAGGTGGCCATGTACAGCTGGACATGATTATACTGCTTAGCTTACGATCTTTCCTGTATAGAGTAAGTAACAAATTCACCCCAGGTCTTCTGCATATGGCTGCCGCCTTTTCTTTCTTGTTATATACATGTGTTGCACTCTGTTTAGCTCTAATGCGGAACAGCTCAACCATAGACATCGTGCATATAATACCTTGACAACTGAAGTGGTCCTTCCATAATTTTGTGCAGATATTTGTTTTTTCGAATTATTTGGTTAATATATTTTCTCAATCATGTTTGTTTCTATTTTTTTTGTAGTGTTTTGGAACAAGACATTTGAGGGGTTTATTTTGTTTAAAGTTTCTTTGAATGACATACCACTGGAAACAGAACTGCAAGGCCATATGAATAACCGATCATTTGGTCGATAATAAGGCGAAGAAAGATCCTTCCAAATGCTCTACGACTGTAGGCTGTATCCATACTTCACAGTATACATGGGCGTATGGTGCCCTTCAACATAGTAGAGGATGAATGTCCAAGTTCTTGGCAGTCCGTGTAGTGTAGGGTAGTGGTTTTGGTAGAGGATTGTATATCTAGTTGATGTGTTGTGTTAATGATCACTTTTTTTCTCATGCAGCCTCCACCGGGAGGGGAGTAAAACCTTGTAACATTGGAATGCCAAGTTCAGTGAACTAGTTAATGGCCAAGTTTTTTAGAGCCTTCATAAATCACACGCTTGAGAAGTATAATTCAGTGATCATAGAGCCCTGCACGACACGACCCAATCAAAAGATTCATCAAACAAGCATGAGGATGAGCATCAGTGTCAACTCGGTAGCCAAGAGAAGAGATTTCGGTAAGCTATACGAGATTACTTGCGTCACGGAATGGCCTGGCAAATCTGTCCCTATTTATCCTATCAAAAATAAATAAATAAATCTTTCCTTGTTGATCTCAGATATATATGGATTCATTTCCAACCTATAGAAAGAAAAGTACCAAAATTAAGTGCGAGAAGGCCTATAGCAATTGCTTTAAGGAGGAGGAGGGGTAGTATATCATATCTATGTTTGGCACAAATAGGTTGAATTTGGGTTTGGAAAAAGACTTGTCGTTAAAAGAGACCCTTTTGTGCACCACTGAATAGGGGATCCGACGAGCAAGAACGTTTCACAGTCAACCGACATCACGCCATCAATTGCTATGTTAATTAACCTGCCATTGTTGTGATGTAAACCTACCTTTTTTTTTAATTTGTTGCTGCCGTGTTCCCTTTTTCACATATACATACATACAGTATGTAATAATTCCAGGTCGCACACAACACAAGCACCGCCTCCGTCCACCGTCCCGTTCCCGTAACACACATTTGCAAAGGAGCTAGAGAACACACCTTTAACACCCCCCAAAAAAAACCCTAGCGCACTCGCCGCTACCGCCACCGCCACCGTCTCCTTATCTAATGGCGCGTCTCCACCTCGTGGCCGTGGCAATGTCCATGCTATTGACCTTCGCGACTGCGCAGGCACCAGGCGCGTCCCCGACGCCCACGCCCAGGGCGCAGGCTCCGGCGACTCCGCCTGCGGCGGCGGCTCCAGCACCGTCGTCTCCTCCCGCGCAGGCCCCCGCGACGCCTCCCCCGGCGACGCAGCAGAAGCCCGCCCCAGCTCCGGCACCCAAGGCCTCAGCACCCGTCCCGGAGACCCCCGCCGCCTCGCCGCCGGCGCCGAGCATTATCGGCCAGCAGACGCCGACGGAGGCCCCGACGACCTCCCCTCCGCCGCCCAGCGCCGCGTACAGCATCTCCCCCGCCTTGTTCCTGGTGGCCGCTGTGGCCGGCGGTGTCGTGTTTTTCTTCTGATCGAGTTGGGTCGGTTGGTCAGCGTCTGTGGTGTGTGACACGATCGATCGATCACGATTGGCTATCGCTACTGCTATTTGTTCGCCGTGCCGTCATTAATTGCATTCGGGTTTATTTATTATTAGCTTAGCTTATTATCAGATCTAGCGTTTATGCGTGCGTGGTGACATTTGCTAGGTGGGTTGGGATGCCATTCTATAATCCCACCCTCTATCCGTCTTGTTTTATTAGTGATTTCTGTTCTACATACAGATCTGGTCCATCTAATTTTTTGTTTTATTAGCTTCGCGTATTATTTACTAGCTTAGCTTTATTATTAGATCTAGAAGTTTGTGCGTGCGTAGTGACATTTGCTATGTGTAGGTTGGGATGCCATTGTATAATCTCACCCTCTATCCGTCTTGTTGTATTATTCATTTCTGTTCTACATCTTATTTTATTAGTGATTTCTGTTCTACATACAGATCTGGGTCCATCTGATTTCTGTTTTATTAGCTTAGCGTATTATTTACTAACTTAGCTTTATTATTAGATCTAGAAGTTTGTGCGTGCGTAGTGACATTTGCTATATGTGGGTTGGGATGTCATTGTATAATCTCACTGTATCCAATCATTTTCATGGAGGTGACCGTCCACCATGAAATTAAATAATGAGTGTTGGCTCTCATGGAATTTGAATTTCCCTGGCTTCAATACCGTGAGCGTTCATGCGTGACGGTTGGTTCTCACGAATTGTTTTCATGAGGGTAAAACCATATATTTCGTGACGGTATTTTCACTCTCACGAAATCTCAGCTCTCTGGTAGTGTTAGTGTTTTCTGTTCTACATACAGATCTGCATCTGCTCAATAGGCGTATTATTTGACTTCCTTATTAGATATGCATCTGCTCAATAGGCATATTATTTGACTTCCTTATTAGATACAGATAGGAGTTGTTTTTTTTTCCATCAGATCTGGTGCTCTGATCCGCCCAACAAAAGAAAAAAAAAGCCAGCAAAGGGAGATTTGCCTAGTGTCAAAAACGGCTCAAGGCGAGAGAGAGAAGCTAACGGCCAAAACTCTAATGCTGCGTTTGGATGTAGATATTGAGCCACAGGTATTGGAATTGGTATTGGCTAGCACCAAATGCAGCTGTTTGGATGGTTTAGAATCCGGAATTGGAAACCGAGCTCAATGCCAACCGGTATTCGCAACACTTGCTTGCTCCATCCCTCAATACAGAGCCTTACCCCTCGTTATTACAGAGAATCGAGTCTCGCGAGAAAAAAGAACTGCTCCCTCCCTCGCCTCCGACATCTGCTCGCCCATCTCCGTCGATCTGACGACAGGTCCTCCTCCTCCTCCAGTGGCACCTCCTCCCCGCTATGGACTCCGTCGAGCTCCTCCCTGCCACAACCGCTGCCAAGGGGGACTAGATCTGCCCCGCCATGGCCGCCGCCGGACTCCTCCGCCCGAGCTCCTCCCCGCCATGGCCGCTGCTGAACTCCCCCGTCCATGGCCTCCGTCGACCTCCGCCCGAGCTCCGCCCGGCCATGGGCCATGGCCGCTTCGGGCTCCTCCTCCCTGCCATCTCCGTCCGAGCTCCTCCTTACATGGCCTCCGTCGACCTCCGCCCGAGCTCCTCCCCGCCATGGCCGCCGCTGGACTCCTCCGTCCATGGCCTCCGTCGACCTCCGCCCGAGCTCTGCCCGACCATGGGACATGGCCGCTTCGGGCTCCTCCTCCCTGCCATCTCCGTCCGAGCTCCTCCTTCCATGGCCTCCATCAACCTCCACCCGAGCTCCTCCCGGCCATGGGCCATGGCCGCTTCGGGCTCCTCGCCTCCATGGGTTGCCGCCGATGGGTGCAGGTCCGCCCTGCCATAGTCGCCCTGCCTTGGTCGACATTGACCGTCGCCCAATTCAATGGCTATCCAAACAACAATATTCGAATTGGGGTCATTTCAATGCTATGGCTGATTTGGAATTGAACTCAATTCAATTTTATGGTCTCCAATATCTACATCCAAACAGAGCCTAACGGATGTTTTGCCGAGTGATGATGTATTAAACATTCTGCTGGCAGCATAAAGGTATATACCTCTTGTAGAAGTAGTTACACGTAGGAATATAACAACTCATCATCCTATAACACACACGCGCGCTTAATTTGCTCGATCGGTTCAGAGGGTGGCACATATCATATCCGTCGGATGCATAGTGGTGTTGACAGTTGACACGAGCAGAGAAACGAGCTCAAGTACAGGGTACGTCATCATCACTTGCTTGTCAGCTAGCTACACGTACGTACGTATACGAAGGCGAGGTTCTAACTTGGTCCTCTCGTGCTACTTTGGCTCCATCCTTTTGGAACGACGAAGGATACTAACGCATGTTTGAACAACAACAAAAACCTGCAAGTCACTCGCTGTCATGGGCCATCGTTTTTCTGTGGATTATATATACTAGCCAGCACTAGCTAGCATTATTTCATTTTTTTGTGTGTGACTTTCCTTGGCCCTAGCTAGCTTGCATTGGGTCGTCTAGCTATTATAATCCCATCCTTGTTGCACGTACACCTAACCCGGCCAACTGCCCTGCCCAGAATTGAATCACTACTGTATATGCCTTACAAAAAGTCGTCCCTCACCTAACGCTCGATCAGCATGACCAATCCGTTATCTTCTTTTTCACATCAAATCTTTTATTAGCCAGCTTCGATCAGTCTGCTTAGGCTTTCTAGAAGGAAAGGAAAACCTTTATTTCAAAGTACGTTGAGAATACGTACGGTACCCACACAGACAATCAACATGTGGAACCCGGGTTTTGGATAAAGAAAAAAGATCGCTTTGGCATTTCCATTCATTCAGAGCGAGAGACCAATTAATATAATTGGCATTAATAACGTATTATTAGACACACCATATATATGATTATATATCAATAATATATACTATCACAGCAAATAAAATCATCGATCGATCATATACAAAAATATGTCTATATATAGATGGAGAAGAGAGATAATAATAAAAGACCCCCAATAAAGAAATTAAGAAAGCATCATCAATATATAGATGGAGAATGCATGAAAACGTAGACGCTAGCTAGCTAGCTAGCTCTCATCAAGGATCGAAGAATAATACTGTCCTGCACTGCCTCTACCCCGGCCATATATGTATGGTAGGTGCATGATATGATCGATCGATCAGAAGAGGCAGGCGAGCACGGCGGCGGCGATCGCGGGTCCGGCCGTGAGGCGCACGGACGCGCCGGTCGGGGTGCCGGCGGCCGGCGGGGCGGGGGAGCCGGTGGGGGTCGTGGGTGTGGGTGTGCTGGGCGGGCTGCCTGGGGCCGGGGGCGTGGAGGGGGACCCGGAGCCGACGGTGACAGCGAGCTTCATGCCGCTGGAGCAGTGTCCGGGATGCCGCAGATGTAGTAGTGGGTGCCGGAGGAGTTGAGGGTGACGGTGGCCGGGCCGGTTCGGATGGTGTTGAGGGCGTTGCTGATGGAGCAACCGTCGTATCCGCTCTTCCCCACCTCCACCACGTCGTGGGAACCGGTGGCGAAATTGAACACTGCATGCATGCAGGCAAATCATATATATGATTATTATTAATTGGTATATCATTCATTCATCATAATCATATATATATATATATATAACTGTATATATACTATATTAACAAAAGAAAAGAAAAGAAAAGACGATGCATGATGGTGCAGGTGGTGGTGATCGATCGATCGAGGACGCACCTAGTACGTCTCCAACTGCGAAGGTCTTGCCACTGGCCCAGGTGTCGTAGTTGACGCCGGTGAGAGTCCACCCGCTATTGTCGCCGACGGTGAACGTGACCGCCGAGGCCGCCGCCACGGAGCTCACAACGACGAGCAGCGCGATCAGAGCGGAACAGGACGCCATGGATCGATGGCTAGCTGATCGATCGATCGAGAGGTAAATTAGTTGGAGCGGCGAGGAGCTGCTTTTGCCTTGCCTTGCTTTGCTTTGCTTTGTGTAGGTACGTAATCTATCGATGTCGATCGTGGATGAGATGGGATGATGATGAGTCGTCGGCGGCAACCTTTTATAGATCAAGCGAGATGAAAAGAGGAGAAGAGGCCGGGAGTCGTTGGTCCACGCTTGGCCACTACTCCGATCCTTCCTTTGTTGGGTCCAACCTTTTCCCTTGTGTACACGTGTTCTCTTCGATCTGCACTGCACCCGCACCAATATAATCGCCGCATGCAGCCACCACTAGTTTGCCGTTGAATGTGTATATATGCACCACCACTACTCGTTCAAACATTTCTTAATTATTAGCTTCTCCATGGATTCATCGTCATGTACGTTATTATTAATTACTAGTAGTATTTTATTTTATTGTATATATATGCTGCCTGCTTTTCCGGCCGTACTGCTGGTTATTCGCCGGAACTAGCAAAAAAAAAACTGGCTTAGTTTTCTCTAGGAATCGATCTGTCGCTATCTCCTCTCCACTTCTCCTTCCTATTCTTCTTCGCCTTTCACCGAATGCGCGCGAATGGTTCCATCATGTGTGGTAGGTGTGGGTCGTCGTCAATGCTCGTTATCATCGCTTTGCATGCATTTCCGGCCATACATGAAGATCGATTCAACCAATTTGCATGTTTACACTGCGTCACCAGTTCCCCCCCCCCCCTCTCTCTCTCTCTCTCTCTCTCTCTCTCTCTCTCTTCTGTAATTTTCTTTCTTTCTTATTTTTCGTTATATATTCATTCATGGTCCAATGCTTCTAGACGGTTACAACTAGTATTAGCTAGCTAGGCCCTTAAATTTATGCATTTTTTGTCACTCAACACGCACACACCACCGGATTAATTGAACGGAAGACGCGTCGATCGATTATAATAAACAAAGATAGATCCAGCAGCACGCGATGATGATGGAGTAGTTAGGAGAAGCGACGCCAAAGCTTCAAGGCACCTGTTGTCAAACGTACAAAAAAAAGCTTCAAGGCACCATTATATTTTGTATACATAGCCGCCGCAGTAGTGGTACAACATCTACCTCCTCTCACCAATTTCAGCCAAGAATTGAAGCAGGCAGTGCGGGCTGAACGATACATCATTACATTTGCCTGCCAAAAGGCTACTGATGTTACAATTAATTAGGCAAATCAATTTTGTTCACAAACACCATTCATTCTTGTTAGTCATCTTTGAAATGTGTTTAGTACCATTTTGGTATTGGACACCGCACATAATCCAAACATCAGGGAAGAGAAGGGGTGTGAATTGTCTCTTTCGCCCTCCACTCTTTCTTTCACTCTTCGCCACCCCCTTCCCAGTGGCAGGCAAAGAAGTCACCTCACCGAACACCTCGGTATATTTCAAAAGGTGAGCCCACAAAAAAATGCAACGACCTACCAAACTCGTCCACATACGTACGACATCAGTGTTGCTCCTCCTCCATGACCATCAACACCCTGCTGCTCTTGCTGTCACCGTTGACTTCCGGTGGTGCCTGGTGCCTCCTCTACTTTCACGTCGCATCCATGCATGGCCACCCAACATAACTCCTCTTCTCCCCCACCACCAACACCTGCGCTCTCACCATTAATTGTTGTTGCGTTCCGGTGGTGTCTCCATGGCCACTCAGCATAGCTCCCATTGCCACTGTATATGGCTTTATGATGGTGCCTCCTCTCCCTCCTTGCCGCGTCTATGGTTGTTCACCGTGCGACGAAGCAGTTCTTGTTCTTCGAAGCCGGTGGCCGTGGACGAACATGGGTGGGGCTAGCGACACATAGTGTGTAGGTGGTGAGCAGGAGTAACGATATAGTGGAGGGGCGCTGGAGTGAGCAGGGATGGGGGTGAGGCAACCACTACTTACGCAGCCAAGGATGATGACGTGGTAGTGCGGGGTGCATGGGGAGGCGGTTGTGACGCCTGCACCAGTGGCGCCGGCGAGGATGATCGAAGAGGCAAATGAGGCCTCCGCATCAAGCTAGGGGACAAAGAAGGGTGGAGTCAGGAGGAGAAAGACGGTCGCTCGGGCAATAATCTGGTCAATTCACTGTTGTTTCTCTCCGTAGACCGTGGAAATGAATATTTTAATGGCTGCAGTATTCAACAATAAACAAACACAATTCCATCGTAGTATTAAGCAAATTTTAAAGTTGCTGAGATGTACATCGGCAATTACACGATTAAGTGTTAGACATTTTCCTTACAATTACAATCGAGGCAAATAAAAGCTAGCTTCCCGGCCGTCCGGGAGCGCTCCAAGAAGAATAAACCATTGATTTGGCGTCGAGGGATAACAAAACGTGATCGTGTTACAAACCAATCGTTGTGTATATATCTTCCAAATGGCGTGTTGCAATGGTGTGGTGCAAAAGGAACAACACATGCATATGCTTGCATTAGATGGACCTAATCATATGCTAGCCATTGCCTAGCTAGTACCCATCGGCCATGTGTAGAAGACACTTCTTTTTCACCTAATCCATTGACCGAAAGGAGGAATTAAGACGACGTCGTCTTGGCTACATCGTCATAGGAGGAGGTGGGTGTGCAGATAACCGTGCACAGCCCATGTGCTGCTGAGTTGGAGTAATAGGTTAGGTTTCATGAGTCTCTGCTCAACCACGGGCTGAATTATTTCAGAACCATGTAATAATTGAATATATAGATGAAGAACATTTCTCAATTGCGTACGGTTGCAGATAATTAAGTTTCATGTATTGGAATTTATATGTCACGCGTGCCGGTCACCTATATATTGTAGTAGGCATGTTTAATTTGCTGAGTTAACCAATAATTTAAGCCCTTTTTTATACTAACAATTTAATCCGTTGTTTGAATTGCGCATCCATGTTAGCCGTCGTTGAACCTTGGCTTTGGAGCAACGTTGCTAGCCGATCTGTGTGAAGCTGGAACAAGCAACACTAATATCTTTATTTTCAACGATGCAGAAATACGACTGAAAATTCATAGTTTCAGACGACTCTCCATTCATGCATATAGAATTCATGCCGTCCATTAGGTACGGTTCTGATCATATAGTGCATGTGTCACCCATGACATCCTATGATCGATCGATCCAGTCAACCATGCGCCCCATGCATAGCGTACAGTGTTATTCCCTCCGATTTCATAATTGTGTTGTCCGTCCAGTACTCCAGTCAATACCTAGGTTATTTGTAAGGTAGCTGCCGAATGATACTTTGCACAATTTTTTAAAACCAGCAGGAGAGGAGTATATATTATATAAGTAAATGGCAAGTGAAGACAACTTAGACCACTAAAAAAGACTGCTTTATAGTCACATCCCATGTTAAACGAACAGGGAAATGGAGAAATAAAAGAAAAAAAACACACACGACGACCATTGATGACGCTGAGATGAAGATATAGATGTCATTAGACCGTCTCCAACAGTGTTGGCAAAAGTGACCTAAATCCAAAATACATGCTTTACAGTGTTTTAGCACGTAAAAACAAGCTCCAACAGAGTAAGCAAACCTAGAACCTATTCTTCATGGAAGGAGGGAGGGAACCCAAATAAGCGTCGTCTCTCTCCACGACCTAAATCGCTGGCGCCATCAACCATGGTGGGCCCATAGGAGGCGTCGGGGTGCGGTGGCCTGCGGATGACAACGATGACGTGGGCCCACGATGTGGTGTGGTCAGTGAGGTGGGCCTGAGACGAGGAACAATCGACGATGCCAGGTGGGACCGCGATAGAGCGCGACCGGCGCTGCCAGGCGGATCCACAACGGGTAGCAGCTGGCGAGGCGAGGTGGATCCATGGCGGGGCGCGGTGAGAGCGGCTAGGCGGGACCACGGTGAGGCATGGGCGGCGCTGCCAGACATGATGGGTAGCGGCTGGTGAGGCATGAGTAGAGGAGTGTGTTATAACCGGACTAAGGCAACCCTCTTTAAAATACACCATCCTTTTCAATTTCTCACACATTTTGTATCAGTGGCGGAGCCGGCTAGAAAAACGAGGTAGGGCGAACTTAAATAGCTTGGTGGCTCAGGCACAGGCGTGCAGCGGCAGGGCCAGCGCCTCTGGTCGATTCCTGGCGCCGGCGCGCAGCGGAGCGGTCGGCGTAGGCGTGGAGCATGGAGCGACACGGAGTAGAGGCGCTGCCGAGCAAGTGCGATGGAAGATTGGTAGCGCGGCGCGGCGCCACTGCCGATGCCCTAAGGCCTCTAGGGCTGGGTGCGTAATGGGCCAGTCACCATTGGGTCTGGTTGCCAAGATGGCCCAACAACGCGCAATGCCTATCTTTAGGCACAAGCGGACGAACTTTGACAGCTCGACGACTCCATAGCCATGGCGCTTGCTGGGCAGTACTGCTGCGGGAGGGGGGTCGCCGCCGGCGAGGTATGGCGGTCGCACTGTTTTGTATGAATATGGAATTTATTCATGCGAAATTTCTGTATAATTTTTGCATCTAAAACGGGCCTAAAATTAAACATGCCGGTCAGTTGTATACATGTTAGCTATTTCCAATGAACATGTGTTTTACTTTAAAATATGCCTATGCTTTTCAAGGACTAAGAAAATCAGTGTCAAACAAGACACGGAACGTGATTGATTGTCACCGAACCAACACATCACATGATCACAAGATCTTTGTTCAAGTCAATGTGGCACCACGCCTCGGTCCGACGTCTCCAGAATATGCAGCTACCACCGACAAGGACATATATATTGGGTAAGCCGCGACTAGTTGTAGTTTACGTATTTAATTAAAGAAAATGCCCATGACTGGCTATGCAGTCAAGGCATCAAAGTGTGTGTTTCAGGTTGGGCCGCCTGACGATCGAGAGGCGATTGAATTTTCGTCGTCCAATAGCTTGTTCGCTTGCGCAAAATCGGTTGTATTTTGGTTTTTCCCACTTTCTTTTTGCTGGTCGTCCCTTGACTGCGAAGGCGCGTCCAAGAGCAGATGGCAGAGCGGAGCAGGTGCCACCAACCCCGCCCGGACCATCTAGGAGCACGACCAGCTTCCATTTGGATGGGAACACTAGAGAACTAAAGAATTGCTTGCGCATTTTAGAATCGATAACGCTGTTACTAACTAAGGGTATGTTTGGATTATCTATGGACTAATAACTAGTTGGCAAAAGTTTAGCGAATGAGGATCCAAACAGGTACGTGGAGACTAACAACTAGTCTAAGCTCCAACTGGTTGTTAGTTCACTAGTCCATACAACAACTATTCGAGGCTAACAACTTGTTAGTCTATAGTAGTACTTGTTAGTCATTGCATCTAAACATGACTAAATTAATCACTAGTCAGCTAATAACAGCGTACACATAGCTCCTTCCTCTGTTGCCATTCTTCCGTGTCCTCGGTTCCCTACTAGTCTGCTTGACATCCATCTCCTCTCTCGCCCCTGTCTAGCTAGCTTGCTGCTCCAGTGAAGTCATATGACATGTGTCGAGTAGACAATCTTACTGCCCCTAACCTGAAATTTCAAGGATCCAACATGTTGTTAATTCTCTACCCGATATCGACCCACTCTGTTGCCATCCCTAACCAATTTGAAGAAAAAAAAAATATGAGGAGCTCTCGGCAGAGTGCTTTTACACACTGGAAACCTCTAGTGCCGACCGAAGTGGAGGTACTAGAGTCTAGATATAGAGCTTAGGTACTGTTCCTATCCTAACCTAACCGTTTGAAGGACCTGACTGACAGGTTGGGGTGCGCTGATCCTCTGCCCGGCATTGACCCGCTTTGTTGCCATCCCTAGTAAACCAATTTGAAAAAAAGATTGAGCTCTCAGCATAGCGGTTTTACACTAGTGCTGACTGAAGTGGAGGTACTATTTTTTCTCACGCAAGAGGCTTGCGCGTTTTTGTATTAAGAGAAAGACGTTTGAGTTTTGCCGTATAGCATTACCGCCACGCCGCCTAATACAAACTAGACGATTACTACTCTGTGAATTAGGCTTCCGAGCCTCCTTGCACCGGCGCTCACCCAAAGCTCTGTTTGTTGTTTGATCAGCACCAACAATTGGGGAATTTGAGTGTGTGCGCCCCGGAAGAGGCGGGCGTTCCTTTCCTTCCAGAGTTCCCCGGCTATGGTAGCGAAGAGAGAGTCCGCGCCTTTGCGTTGTTCACCCGTCCATGAGCTGCGCCATCGCACCCACCAGTCCTGGATGCTCTCGCCCTGTTCAAGTTGCAGCTGAGCGGAGTGCCGAGGCAATCTAGCTCCCACCATAGGTTCCTGACAAAGGAGCATCCGACGAAGTCTCCGCTTCTTGTTCACAGAGCATACAGTGGTGGTGCGATTGCAGTTGTAACACCCTAAAATTTGAATAACCAAATTAGGCTTGAATTCGATTTCAATTTGAATTAATTTAGTTAATTTGATTTTATTCTAGCAATTTTTGTGAGCATAGAATTTAATTAAACAAAACTAAAATAAATACCAAATGCTAGGGTTCAAACATGTATGTGCATTGCATGCTGCTTCATTTCTTTTGTATTACTTGTTTGAAAAAAAAACTCCAAAGGTATTTCAAAAAACATTTAGAAAATAATTTGGAAAAACAAAAAGACAAGGAAAAGGGAAAAAATGGAAAACACCCCCTCCCTTTTCTGTTTTTGGGGCCCAACCGAGCAGCCCGGCCTGCTTCCCCCTTCCTCCCTTCCTCTTTTCCGCATGGGCCGGCCCTCCTCACTCTCGGCCCAGTCTGCTCCGGAAGCTCGCTTGGCCACTGCTCTCTCTCCTTCTTTCACTGACGTGTCGGACCCGCCCGTCAGCGCCTTCTCCCACCTCGGGCCGAAGCCGCAACTGACTCTGCGCAACCGACCCTGCGCCCTTCCCGCGGGACCGCGTGGCCACCGCCTCCCCCCTTTCTCTCTCTGACGCAGCGGCACCGCTTGTCAGCCGCCTTCTCTCTCTTCTCCGGCTCGGACTCTGCCGAGCAGAGGAGTCCGCATCCGCGTCCCGGCCTTGGCGTGCGTGCCACACCGAACCCCCCCTCTGGCCGCTATAAATAGCACGGCCTCGCGCCGCCTTTTTCCATCTAAGCAACCGAGCCATTGCCCTCCCCTCAAGCTAGCAGCAGCGCCGCCTCGCACCACGTCCGCCGCCGAAGCTCCGCGCCGCGATTCCCGCCGCCGTAAGCCTCTTTGAGCTTCGCATCATCTTCGCGTGGTCGCGGAACACCTCCCCTCTCTCTTTTCCCTTTCAATTACGCTCCGCTTGATCTTGTCGCCATGTGCAGGAGCTCCACTGCCGCTGTCCTCCGCCGCCGGCCATCCATCGTCATCCCCGAGCCCCGCTGAACGCCCTGGTGAGTTCGCTTTCGTCTCCTCTTGCTCCCTCACCTGTTCCCGTGCGAAACCGAGCATCAGAGCCTCGGGAACCCCTTGCGCCGGCGAGCTCGGGCTCAGAGCAGCCATGGCGTCGCCGTCTCTGTCCTCTGCTCTGGCAGGAGCCCCACCTCCCTCTCTTTCATCTAATCTGGACCATCCAGATACAATCCAACGGCCCCAGTTTCTCCATACCCCTTCGTGGGTAATCTTGCTAAAGAGACCCTCGTGATCCATCTATTAAACCCACCGTCCATAGCCAGATTCCAAAATTCGAATTTCTTCATTTAATTTAATTCGAATTAAGTTCAATCTATTTACAGATTTGTTACTGCTTTAAAAACCCTATAACTTGCTCGTTTTAAATCCAAATCGATCCGTTCAAGTTGTGTTAGATTCATAATTTTATACTCTATCCAGTAATATAGAATTCATCTATGTTAATCGCTTTTGAAAATAAAAGTTTAGATTAATTCTTTTGATGCTTTAATCTTGTATAGTAAATCTTATTTAATCTATAGTTTATTCGTTTTAGATCCGTTTAGCGTGAATTTCGCGTCTTTGTGATCGTAGCATAGTATAGATCTGTTTTATAACCTTTTCATAATCTTTTTATTGTTTTGGTGTAATGTTCTAATTATATCTTGGTTGCTTCGTGTATGATTGTTCGGATGATGTTGATGTGGTGATGTTGATCGAGTATAGCCGGTGAGTTTTTCGGTGATCAGGAGTTCTTTGCAGCAGATCAGGACCCCCAGGAGCTTTGTGATCAAGGCAAGTTTAACATGGGATCATCCTTGTTACCTATTCACCTTAATTCACCTAGTCATGATTGCATGTGTCTCAATTGATTCATATTTAGATCTCTACCATAGTTTGTTATACTTTTACCTTGTCACCAATGGGTTATTATGCATATGGGTAGCTTTGCTATGCTTTACAGTAATAGATCTTGAGATTAATCTTGACTAATGGATATATGCAACAATGATGATTAAAATTGGCTTTTGTAGCAACATGGAATAGGACCCCACTATAAGGCAAAAACTAGGATAATAACGCAACCACAAGTGCTAACATGGCTCTGGTTTTAGTCAATTATGGGAGTTGGACTAGCATGATTGTAGTTCGTGAAAGCCACCTTTGCCGAGCTGGTTATGGGGTATAGCTTGTGTGGGGACCGCTACGGGTGGTACCATTGGGGGTCCCATACACCCCTTTGCATTGGGTCCATAGGGTCTACTACTTGCTAGAAAGACTTTTTGAAAGACTTCATAGTGTACCCTGCCCACTCACCTTGGAAGTGTTTTGGTAGTTGCAAACCCGGGCATGTGGGCAACACGGCTTGTGGGTAAAGTGTGTAACCTCTGCAGAGTGTAAATCTATTATGATAGTCGTGCTCACGGTCACGAGCGGCCTGGAAAACTCACAGTGTAGATGATCATGTTGTTTAATTATTAATGTTGATTAATATTCTTATTATGTGGTTATCAACGGGGTATGCATAACTAAAGCTAAGTATTGGTAAAACTTGATTAAGTTAAAAGCAACCGCAGTAAAGACAGTGTCAGCTTTTGAGCTTCATAACCCTGTGTTACTCTTGCTGAGTACTTTAAGTGCTCACCCTTGCCTTTAAACTCATCAGATGGCTATGAAGACTACCATGAGGAGTACTAGGCTAGTGGTCAACCAGTCGGCGTTCCCTGTGAAGTGGAGCTTCGTCGCGAGAGCTATCTATATATTTCCGTTGTTTTGATTATGAATATTATTCGTTATGTAATAAGCACTCAGTGATGGTACTATTTAAAGATTTGTCGGCTTATGTGTGTGATTGATTTCTAGGCACACATGAGTTATTCGCATTCAATTTTATTCTTAAAATTGGGTGTGACAAATTGGTATCAGAGCAAGTGTTGATTGTAGGACGCAAGCCTAGTTAGAATGGTCTTCTATCTTGTCTTTACCTTCTCTTTTCATGCTTACATTCTTGTATTATATATAATTTCTCAAATTGTTTATGCTGCACTTGACTTACTCTTTTATGAAAATTTTGTTCTAATCTATCTCTATCTTTGTCATGTTCAAGATGCCTAACCTTCGTCAGTCAGCCCGCATCAGCACCGGAGGACGTGCCCCTCGCCGCCAGATTGCCCCTCCTGAACCTCAAGTGCCAATGGTGGAATCTCAGGAAGAACCAGAGGAGGAGGTCTAGGAAATATTCAGTGGAGAAGAGTACCACGTAGAAGGGAGCCCCAATTCCCAAGTGCTGACGTTAATTCTCCTACTCCTGATGTTGCCGGAGAAGACCTGCCAGAAGAGAAAGGGTGGATCCGCACTAAGCATATCCGAGGAGGAGCACATAGCAGCTACGCTCACTCCCAGCTGGTGGACCTTGTGCTGGAATGCCACCTAGGACCCATGATTGCAACAATGTACACCTGCAAGGAATTCAAACACCCCATCGCCAACACCTACTGGAAGGCGAAGATCTATATCTGTGGAAGTGTTAATGGGCAAGCAGTTGAACGTGTGGATTATACCTTCCATATCTGTGTTGTTCATCCCACCATGGAAGCAAGCATGAAGGACATCGTGTTCTCTGCATATGTGGTCATTCACAACAAATTCAGGGAAAGGCTCGCCAACACCCGGCGTCGTTACATCCCTCGTTTCGATGCGGAGCAAGGTTGGATAATCACCGAACCTAACGGGGAAGGTGACCCCATCCTGAGTGAGCTCGTCAACTTCGTTCAAGAGATGATGAGTGTGACACTCTGTGTCAAGCTTGCATTAGGATCATCATTAACCACTAAGCACAAGCATTTCATTGCATTCATGTTTGCATATGCTATCATTTCATGTGTGTTTTATATGTTTTGAAACTAGATTTAAATAGATGTTTTGTGCTCAATTTTGGTGATCAATCTGTTTAGCTAAACCTTGCTATGCTTAAAGTAAAGTATGGTTTGCTTTATGTTTGTTTACCCTGCTTAGTTTTATCTGCTAAAAGAAATAAAGTAATTCTTTCCTAATTAGCTTAAATAAGTTTTTAATCCTCGACTCTTGAACTAATGGTTTTCAAAATTTATGACCTACCTGAAAAAGGTAGAGAATAATATTCTGAACAACTTTGGTTTAAGTATCAAAACTTAGTTTGGAGTTTTTGAAATTGTTTAAAGCAATTTTAGTTTGTATCAAATAAAAGAAAATGGGAAAAAGGAAATCAGAAACGGAACAGGTCGGGTACCGCTTTCGGCTTGCTCGACCTCGACCGCCGCTCGATAAAAGTTACGGACCGAGGGTCGAACGAACGACCCCGAGTCGGAGGCTCGATCAGCCGATCAACCCCTCCCTCGACTTCGACCCCTCGACGTGACGGCATAGGATCGAACGAACGACCCCGCGCAGGAGGCTCGATCGAGTTGGAGGCTCGATCAGCCAATCGACCCTCCCCTTGACATCGACCCCCCTCCCACGCGCTCACCCGCACGCACGTGCCGCGCATGCCCACATGCACTCGCCCGACCGCGGCTGAACCGTACGTCGGCGCCGTCTGCCGCGTGGCCGACGATGCTTGACCGCGGATGTTGAACACGCCATCGCCGTCGCTGCGGCCCTGCACCGACATCGCTGTCGCCAATCAGCACTCGCTCTGTCTCAGTCGCGTCCGCACTCGTGCCCGCGTTAACGGCACTAGGACCGAGTCTGCACCGTTTTCCCGCCGTTGACGCCTTGCTTCGCCGCAGCAGACCTGCCAGCCGCGCGCCGCGCCGTCGTTTCGCAGTAACGCCGCCGCAGTGCCGCGTCCAATCAGCTCTATGCCTCGTCCCTTTCGCAATCGAGCGCGAATCCGCGCTAACGGCGCGACGACCAAGTCCTGCTCTGCTCTCGCTCGTCGCAAACACACCAGCGCCGCTGCCACCGCCGCACCATCGCATCACGGTCCCACTGGCCGCGCCGGTCGGCCATGACCGTGCAAAGAGGAGTGCCTATACCTCCTCTACTTCCCACACTCGTCCGCACTCAACCTCACTTGCTCTCTCACTCTCATTTCTCTGCCATCGCCGCACCGAGAGCTCCGAGCATCGCAAACACCCCCTTTCTCAAATCCACCACCACCCGAGCTTTTCTGCTCGATCCTTCTCGCTCTAGCTTTCGCCTTCGCCCCGCACACACGCTGCCCGCCTCTGTTTAACCAGCCGAAGACTCTAGTCACCGGAACGCCTCCGTCGTTCCTTGGTCCCGAGTCGCCACCGTACCGACCGACCAGTGTTCACCTCTTCACCGTCTCGCCCCGACGCCTGCATCTTCGTGGAAGCTTCACCGGAGCTAGCCGTGGTTAGAACACCTTTTCCCTAGCTTTAGTTCGACCTGTATCAGCACAGCACCGTTGGCCGTGCGTCATTGCCGCCGCCGCGGAGCTTGCACGTGGCCAGGGTTCCACAGAGCCCCTCCGGTTCAACCAACCCTCGAACCACACTCACCACATCACCACGACGCTCACGCAATCCTACGCCGAGCCTCGCATCGCCGGTGATCACCTCGCCGTGTCGCACCGTCGTGCTGCACCGCCACCGCACGCCGCCGACCACTTTCACGGTCGCAACGGTTCAACCAACACCACCAGTAGATGCGCGTCATCATCCCGAGCCTAGCACACCCAACCCCACCGCTGGAGACCTCACTGTCGGCGAGAACACGTCGGTCAGCACCGTCCTCTGTTCCCTGCACGTCGATAGATAGATCTCGAGTTGATCGAGGGTCCTGCCTGTCAGTCGCCCCGCGCGCCTCTGCGTGCATCGAGCCGGTTTCCGAAATGAAGTTCCTTTTCCTATTTTCAGTATATGCTAATGCTTGTTTAATTTATATCTAGAGTTTGGTAAATCCTTAAATGGTGAAATCAATTTTGTTAGACTCTTTATGTTATGATCTGTCTGTTTTATATATAAAAATGATTTTTGGAGAATGTCTCCAGTGCTAATGTTTAATTAGTTGTTTTCTGCATATAACAAAGTTAAAATGTGTTTCTGCTGTTTTCTTAGATTAATTCCTGTGGTAAATATATGCATGTATAAATCATGAAACTTTTTGTGGAGTCTTTTTATGTCATGCTCTGTCTAAGAAAAATATCTTATGTGTATGTTGTATGGCAGAAAAGACACTTGTAGTTCAAGTGTCCTTTTCTAGGGTTTACTTTAGAAAATCATATAGAGTAGTTTATGTTTGTGTTGATCATGGAACTTTCTTGATAAGTATGTTTTTAAGCATAGGTTCTGCTAAAAATAAGTTATAGCATGTTTCACCCTGTTATCTAGTAGCTCTAGTTCTAAGTGGCTTTGTGGTAATTATTTGTTCATTGCTTAGAATCTCTTTTAGTGTGCTAAATCTTGTTCAAGCATCATCCCTGCACCATCAAGTTATTTATTTATGCATTGCAATCAATTAGGATCCGTTGAGGAACATCAGGAGCCAACCCCAGAGACAGAAGTCCAGGAGGTACAGGAGCTAAACGAGGAGTACCACAAGCTCGACACTAATCTCCTCGAGTGCCCTGACCACCAGCCCTCCACCTTCACTCAAGGCAAGCCCCGGAGCATTCTTAAGCCTCCCAATATTTATAACTAATCTACTTGAGTATTTTATACTGTGATGCATTAGGTGACAGGAGTTGTTTGAATCCCAAATTGATGCATTACCTTCCTTGGGTATTGTTTTACCTACCTTGTTACCCTGTTAATAAAAGTAAAAGCAACCGCTTAGCCTGCTTAGAATAAATGGTTACATTTATATTTATGTTAGTATTATCCCATGGGGGTAATACCTCTCACGGTTGGCTATATTTGCTATCGTGGAAAGAACCAATGGTAGTAATGAAATGCGGTCAACTGGAAGGCAAGTGCACCAAGTGGTTTAGACTTGGGGGCAGTCCGTCCGTTGGATCGTATAGGTTTGTACACGATGGTGGCCCTCTTACATCTTTGAATGCGCCCTTTCACATAGGGGTCATTGTGAGTATCGACCCCGAAGCCGAGTAAACACTGTCCGAGCCGACTCTCAGCCAACTGATTTCTACAATTGGGTGGACTACTCTGAGATCGCGGCGGTTACCACCTGGACTTTGTTGAGCGGTAACCCAATGCATGGACCCGACGGGGAAAGTGTGGGCGTGTGTTAAAGGTAAACTTACCAGCTGGTGTATATCGATTCGAATTGCCGCCCCCACTGGATATGGGGGATTATGCTGAGCTTCACCATGGTACAACTCCATGTGACATCGTAATGGTTCTACTAAAATTTTGATGAAGGAATTGGATATATGTTATTATATTGTTTGAGTAGTTCAAGTGTGTGCTCTAGTACAGGTGCAAACCTAGAGATAATAATAATAGGATGCAAAATGGTTGTTCTCTAATCTTTAGTTTCACCTTGTTCGCTTTTCCGTAAAACAAGTTTACTCAGATCCACATAAATAGCCTTGCATACCCTTGGAGTCTTTATTTTCAGTTAGACGGGTAAGTCTAGCTGAGTACATTCCCGTACTCAGGGTTTATCCCATTTGTTGCAGATGGCCAAGTATACTTCGGCTATTGTAAGCATTGTCTCTATCCTTTCGAAGGAGAAGAGGAGTAGGCCTTGGGCAAGGTCTTCTACGAGCTCATCTTTTGCTGTTGTCGGACATGACATCGTGGGCACCCCTATCTTTTAATGATTTAAGTGTGGAGTAAAACCTTGAGTTCAGTTTCAAACAATGTTTTATTCGGCCACAGGTGTTGTGGCGTAAGTACTACTTTTATTTGGAACAAAGGTGTTATAATAATTTTATTCGTACTTCAAGTATTTTTGGTTTATTTGTGGCTCGTTCGAATGTGCATACCTGAGTTTGCACGATCCTGGTTTGATATACGATTGTTAGAAATCCTTCGAGATTTCCGGACTACCAGGATTATATGGGCTCAAGTGCTTTAAGTGGCAGTTAAGTCAGCTACTTTGGTACTTGATCTCTTATAATTTGGACGGTTTTGCCACAATGAGCATGTATGGCCATCTCATAGTAGAAGCAAGGGAGCTGCGCAAGGAGCTCAAGCGCAGTTACCAACAGCAAGATGAGCTTCGTGAAGAGTTTGAGCTATCAATGTACTTCAAGAAGATCAAGAAGAATTAGAACTAGGAGTCCCTTTTATCGTCTTTCGCTAGATCGTGAGTCGTGTGTGCTAGTGTTCTTCTAAGTGTTTAGTTGCTTGTGCTTTTGCTAGTGTGTGAGTTGGTTCTTTGTAATGATTGTTGAGGTTGTGGGCCTGTACGCAACACTCATAGCTTAGGTTGGGTTACTTGAAAAGTTGAATAATAAATAAAGTTGCAGTTTTCGTAAATCTGTCTTTTCAGATCTCTCTGTCTTGTTATTTTTGCCTAATTAATTCTGAACGTCCTAAATCACAAAAATTTAACTGGAAATAGTAGACTTCCTCACCTTTCTGTGGTGGCCGCAAGAAGCACCTTCATATTTGTTCGGAGTTAAGAGAAACAATTCTTGCAAGTTGATGTTTTTGCGCAGTTCGATATTCTGGACAGATCTGTTTAAACGTAAGTTATGATTAAGTTAGTGTCAGAATCAGAAAAAGTCGGTATTGTGAAAGTTGTAGATAATTTCGTTATCTTTCCAACCATGTAAGCTTTGCCTCTGTTTGAGTTTGGTAACTTCAGATATGACTGTTTTTCTAGACTGCTTTTTGCTGAAAATCCAGAAAAGTTGCAGACTCATCTCGTGTCAGGTTTTAAATTTGTTCTTATGTTCCTTACGACAGATGCCTCGCGCAAGGACCAACTCCGGATCCAACAGCAATGGAGGTCAGGATGGCAACGACAACAACCAGCACCCACTACCTCCTCCACCTACGATGACTCCAGAGCAGATGCAGGCTCAGATGATGCAGACAATGCAAGCTATGATGCAGTTCATGCAGAACCAACCCCATCAACCTGCTGGAGCTCCACCTGTGAACAAGCGGAGGGAATTTCTGCAGGGACACCCTCCCGTTTTCTCTCATGCCAGTGATCCGTTGGAGGCGGATGATTGGTTGCGTGCGGTGGAGAAGCAACTCAACATCGCCCAGTGCAATGACCAGGAGAAAGTACTGTATGCTTCTGGTCAACTTCAAGGTGCAGCTCAGACTTGGTGGGAGACATACCAAGATGCTCGCCCCGACAATGCTCCCGCTATCACCTGGGAGGAATTTTCCAGGGACTTCAAGGCGTGCCACATTTCAGAGGGAATCATAAAGCTGAAGCAGGAAGAATTCAGGAACCTTCGGTTGGGACAGATGTCAATCAGCGAGTACCATGACAAGTTCTCGCAGCTAGCTCGCTATGCTCCCAATGAAGTAAGGGATGATGCCGACAAGCAGCGTCTCTTCTTGAAGGGGATCTACTACGACCTCCGGTTGCAGCTGAAGGGTAATACCTACCCGAATTTCCAATCCTTGGTGAACCGTGCCATCGTCCTGGACAATGAACGCAGGGAGATGGGCAAGAAGAGGAAGCTTAGGGGACAAGCTTCTGGGAGCAACACTCGCCAGCGTCCCAACTATCCTCAGCAGGGTTATCAGCAGAGGTACCAAGGCACATCTAACTATGGGAACCGTAACCCGAACCAGCAACGTCCACCGTTCCAGTAGCAGGGTGGTTACTCAGGACCTCGTCAAGGCTCATCCAGCAGTACCCCAGCAAAGGCTAATGTTCCCAATACCCCCAACAAGTGTTTTGCTTGTGGTGAACCCGGACATCTCTCCTATAACTGCCCCAAGAAGCAAAACTCACCAAACCCTCTAAATCAGAACAACAGCAATCAGAGAGGAAGGTACCAGCCGCCCTCTCATAATAGGAGCGTGAACCATGTGTCTGCAGAAGCAGCTCAGGAAGCGCCAGAAGTGATGATGGGTACGTTCCATGTCAACTCCATCCCTGCTACTATTCTTTTTGATTCTGGAGCATCGCATTCTTTCATATCGCAAGCTTTTGTTAGAATGCATGGAATATCTTTGTTAGCAATGCAAAATCCTATAATAGTAAATTCACCATGTGGGGTTATGAGAACCGATTGTTATTGTCCATCGGTTACTGTTACTCTAAGGGGGTAGACTTCAAAGCTCAGCTTACAGTTTTGAGGACCGCTGGAATTGATATTATATTGGGATTAGACTGGATGAGAAAGCAAGATGCAGTGATCAAGTGTATTAAGAAGATAGTTGAATTGTCTACACCTACAGGGGGCAGGATCAGTGTTGATGTGGTTATGCAACCCCCACCGACAGCCGCCATCAATCAACTTGAGGAGAATGACAACCCAGCAGAGCAAGTTGTTGATGAATTTCCAGATGTGTTCCCCGAAGATTTGCCAGGTATGCCTCCCGACCGTGACATTGAATTTATAATTGACTTATTACCTGGAACTGCACCTATAGCTAAAATACCATATATGATGGGAGTAAAAGAATTAGAAGAACTTAAGAAACAAATTAAAGAGTTGTCGGATAAAGGTTTTATTCGTCCTAGCTCTTCACCTTGGGGTGCACCGGTTATTTTTGTTGACAAGAAATATGACAGTCAGAGGATGTGCGTCGATTATCGGTCACTCAATGAGGTAACTATCAAGAACAAGTATCCTTTGCCCAGAATCGATGATTTGTTTGATTAGTTGAAGGGTGCTTGTGTGTTCTCCAAGATTGATCTTCGGTCTGGTTATCATCAGTTGAAGATCCGTGCTTCAGATGTTCCCAAGACAGCATTCACTACGAGGTATGAGTTGTATGAATATATGGTGATGTCTTTTGGTCTTACCAATGCACCTGCATACTTCATGTATTTGATGAACATGGTCTTTATGGAATATCTGGATAAGTTTGTGGTGGTATTTATTGATGATATTCTGATCTACTCCAAGAATGATGATGAGCATGCTGAACACTTGAGATTGGTATTACAGAAGCTTCGAGAGCACCAGTTGTATGCTAAAAGAAGTAAGTGTGAATTTTGGTTGAAAGAAGTTTCCTTTCTTGGCCATGTTGTGTCTAATGGGGGTATCTCAGTTGATCCTAGTGAGGCGGAAGATGTACTAAATTGGAAACCCCCAACCAATGTCAGTGAGATTCACAGTTTTCTTGGCTTAGCTGGATACTATAGAAGGTTCATTGAAGGATTCTCTAAGCTAGCTAAACCTATGACCGCGTTGCTTGAGAAGGATGCCAAGTTTGTTTGGTCAGAAAAGTGTCAGGCTAACTTTGAAGAATTGAAAAAGAGATTGACTACAGCTCCTGTGTTGACCTTGCCAGACTTGAGTCAGAAGTTCTCTATTTATTGTGATGCCTCTCGTCTTCGTTTGGGTTGTGTGCTTATGCAAGAAGGAAGAGTTGTTGCGTATGCTTCGCGACAACTGAGGAAGCATGAGTTGAATTATCTGACTCATGATTTGGAGTTAGCAGCTGTGGTTCATGCATTGAAGATATGGAGCACTATCTTATTGGTCATAAGTGTGACATCTACACCGACCATAAGATCTTGAAATACATCTTTACTCAATCAGACTTAAATTTGAGGCAACGTCGTTGGTTGGTGATGATTAAGGATTATGACTTGAATGTTCACTATCATCCTGGTAAAGCCAATGTTGTGGTCGATGCTCTTAGTAGGAAAAGTTATGCTAATGAGATTCGGACAATACCTATGCCTGAAGAGTTGTGTGCTAAACTTGAGCATCTGAACTTGAGCATTGTTGCTAATGCTATGGAGATGGTAGTGGAGCCTACACTGGAGAAGGAGATTCGTGAAGGTCAGTTGCAAGATAAGAATCTTCAGGTAATAATCGAGAATATGAAGGAAGGAAGGTCACCCGATTTCCGGTTAGATGATAATGGCACATTGTGGTATGGAAAGAGGATCTGTGTCCCCGACATCAAGTCTATTCGACAGACGATTCTGCGAGAAGCTCATGAGTCAACCTACTCAATACATCCGGGAAGCACTAAGATGTACTTAGATCTTAAAGAGAAATATTGGTGGGTTGGATTGAAACGTGATGTGGCACAATATGTAGCAATATGTGATATATGTCAGAGGGTTAAAGCAGAACATCAGAGACCTGCAGGACTGTTGCAACCAATGAAGATACCTGAATGGAAGTGGGACGAGGTTGGTATGGATTTCACAGTTGGGTTACTGCTTACTCGAAAGGGTTATGATTCAATCTTGGTCATAGTTGATCGCTTGACTAAGGTAGCTCACTTCTTGCCTATTCGAACCACTTATACGGGAGCATAGTTAGTTGAGTTGTACATGGAAAGGATAGTATGCCAGCATGGAGTTCCAAAGAAGATCGTGTCCGATAGAGGAACCCAGTTCACCTCCCACTTTTGTAAGAAGGTGCATGAGTCCCTGAAGAATCATGGCCCTAGTTGGTTTCGGTGATTAACGACAATTAAAGATTATTATGGCTAACGTGTGTTTTGCAGAGGCTATGCGTAGCTTAGCCATAGTGATCAAGGAGAATGAGCTATAATGGTCATCACTTAGCCCCCAAGATGGATATCGTTTCGGTTTTTAAGGAGACATGATGAAGACCCTAGAATGATAGGCTAAGTGCCATAAGGAGATGAAGGGCACTTAGAATTAGATAGGGCTTCTCTTTTTCCCTTTGACCGTACTATTAAGAGGGGTTGAGACTAGTAGCTTGACTTAGGAAAGCTTCATGTTTAGGTGTGGTGCACACTTGACTTCCTTAGCTCTAAGCAAGCCTATGGTGATCGTAAGATAGCCTAGAACAACTTCCATATTCATTGCGACGAAAAACGGAGTTGTCAAAATCGTTTTCTGGGCGTCGGACGCTCCTGGCAGGGGCGCCGGACGCTGTCCGTCGCGTCGGACGCTGTCCGTCGGCCAGGCGTCGGACGCTGGGAAGAGCGTCCATCGACCTTCCAGAGAGGGTGTTTTTCAACCCTAGCCAGAGCTCAGCGTCGGACGCTGTGGCTGAGCGTCCGTCGCCCAGTGACGTAGCGTCCGTCGCTGGGAACAGTGTGTCAGAACTAGCCGTTAGACAGAGGTGTCGGACCGTCTGTCGCCTAGGCGTCGGAGCGTCCGTCGCCTCAACTATGAACAGAAACTAGTCGTTGGGCATGCGACGGACCGTCCGTTGCCTAGTCAACGGAGCGTCCGTCGCCAACTTAAATTGCCAGCCCGAGGCAGTTTTCAGAGGGTCTATTTATAGCCCCTCCCACTTCTCTCCCACCTTGCCTTTGTTTATTTTGAGTTGCTGAGTTTGTTGAGAAGATTGGGAAGAGAGCAAGAGCCCTAGAGAGAGAGAGTGATTCGCGAATCCATCCATCCTCTCTCTAGTTCATCCAAGAGTTCAAGTGTGCATCCTCTAGTTGTGAAGCTTGAGTGAGTCAAGCGAAGATCGAGGCTTGTTACTCTTGGTGATCGACATCACCTAGACGGTCCGGTGATGTTCGGAGGAAGGTGATCGCCGGAAGATTGCCGGCGGCCCTTCTCCATCGACGTTGTGATCGGTTGTGGGCGATTCACCGAGCCGGAGTGGCGAAGAATCAGCCCGTAGAGAGCACTCATCCCTTGCGCGGGATTGAGGGGGAGCTATACCTTGCGAGGTGCTCCAACGAGGACTAGGGGGGAGTGTCGACTCCTCGATACCTCGGCAAAACATCGCCGTGTCAAGCATCTCTTTCCCTAGCTTTTTATTACCGCATTACTTTCCGCAATTGTCTTTCAATTCATACTAGAATTGTGTAGGAACTTTTCGCTTTCCATTGCCTTGCTACCGCTTTCTAGCTAGGACACACAAGCAGTAGGCACTAGGGGGTTAATTGGCTCTTTATAGGTTTAATTCCTGTTTAGAAATTAAAAAGAGCCCAATTCACCCCGCCTCTTGGGCATCTTGATCCTTTCAGTCCCTCGGAACAGTGTTGAATTTTAGCTCAGCCTATCTCCCTCAGACAGATGGACAGACAGAAAGGACAAATCAAGTGCTAGAAGATATGTTGCGAGCTTGTGCTTTGCAGTACGGTACAAGTTGGGACAAGAGTTTTCCTTATGCTAAGTTCTCATATAACAACAGTTATCAGGAAAGTCTTAAGATGGCCCCGTTTGAAGCTTTGTATGGACGGAAGTGTAGAACTCCGTTGTTTTGGAATCAAATGGGAGAAACTCAAGTGTTTGGACCAGATGTTCTGAGAGATGCAGAAGAACAAGTCCGAGTAATCAGAAATAATCTGAAGATAGCACAGTCTCGACAGAAGAGTTACGCTGATAACCGAAGAAGAGATTTGTCTTTTGAGGTAGGTGATTATGTTTACTTGAAGGTGTCACCTATGAGAAGTGTGAAACGGTTCAATATGAAAGGAAAGCTAGCACCTAGATATATTGGTCCATTCAAGATTCTTGAGAAACGTGGAGAAGTTGCTTCTCGGTTAGAGTTACCAGAAAGTTTATCAGGAGTCCACGATGTGTTTCACGTATCTCAGCTTAAGAAGTGTCTGCGAGTACCCGAAGAACAGATACCATTGGAGGAACTCACAGTTAAGGAAGATTTGACTTATGAGGAATATCCGGTCAAGGTTTTGGAAACAGCTGAAAGAATTACAAGGAGTAAGGTTATCAAGATGTGCAAGGTGCAGTGGAATCGATATACCGAGAAAGAGGCCACTTGAGAAAGAGAGAAAGATCTAAGAAAACCTACCCTCAACTCTTTAAGTAAATAAAATCTGGGAATCTCAAGTCGAGATTCTTTCAAAGGGGGTATATTTGTAACACCCTAAAATTTGAATAACCAAATTAGGCTTGAATTCAATTTTAATTTGAATTAATTTAGTTAATTTGATTTTATTCTAGCAATTTTTGTGAGCATAGAATTTAATTAAACAAAACTAAAATAAATACCAAATGCTATGGTTTAAACATGTATGTGCATTGCATGCTGCTGCATTTCTTTTGTATTGCTTGTTTGAAAAAAACTCCAAAGGTATTTCAAAAAACATTTAGAAAATAATTTGGAAAAAAAAAGACAAGGAAAAGGAAAAAAATGGAAAACACCCCCTCCCTTTTCTGTTTTTGGGGCCCAACCGAGCAGCCCGGCCTGCTTCCCCCTTCCTCCCTTCCTCTTTTCCGCATGGGCCGGCCCTCCTCACTCTCGGCCCAATCTGCTCCGCAAGCCCGCTTGGCCACTGCCCTCTCTCCTTTCACTGACGTGCCGGACCCGCCCGTCAACGCCTTCTCCCACCTCGGGCCGAAGCCGCAACGGACTCGGCTCCGAGCGAGCAGAGCCGCAACCGACCCTGCGCCCTTCCCGCAGGACCGTGTGGCCACCGCGTCCCCCCTTTCTCTCTCTGACGCAGCGGCCCCGCTTGTCAGCCGCCTTCTCCCTCTCTTCTCCGGCTCGGACTCTGGCGAGCAGAGGAGTCCGCATCCGCGTCCCGGCCTTGGCGTGCGTGCCATGCCGAACCCCCCCCCCCCTCTAGTCGGTATAAATAGCAAGGCCTCGCGCCGCCTTTTTTCCATCTAAGCAACCGAGCCCTCGCCCTCGCCTCAAGCTAGAAGCAGCGCCGCCTCGCACCGCATCCGTCGCCGAAGCTCCGCGCCACGATTCCCGTCGCCGTAAGCCTCTTCGAGCTTCACATCATCTTCGCGTGGCCGCGAAACACCTCCCCTCTCTCTTTTCCCTTTCAATTACGCTCCGGTTGATCTTGTCGCCATGTGCAGGAGCTCCACTACCGCTGTCCTCCGCCGTTGGCCATCCGTCGTCATCCCCGAGCCCCGCTGAACGCCCTGGTGAGTTCGCCTTCGTCTCCTCTTGCACCCTGACCTGTTCCCGTGCGAAACCGAGCACCATAGCCTCGGGAACCCCTTGCGCCGGCGAGCTCGGGCTAAGAGCAGCCATGGCGCCGCCGTCTCTGTCCTCTGCTCCGGCAGGAGCCCCACCTCCCTCTCTTTCATCTAATCTGGGCCATCCAGATACAATCCAACGGCCCCAGTTTCTCCATACCCCTTCGCCGGTAATATTGCTAAAGAGACCCCCGGGTTCCATCTATTAAACCCGCCGTCCATAGCCAGATTCCAAAATCTGAATTTCTTCATTTAATTTAATTCGAATTAAGTTCAATCTATTTACATATTTGCCACTGCTTTAAAAACCTTATAACTTGCTCGTTTTAAATCCAAATCGATCCATTCAAGTGCGTTAGATTCGTAATTTTATGCTCTATCCAAGAATATAGATTTCATCTATGTTAATCACTTTTGAAAATAAAAGTTTAGATTAATTCTTTTGATGTTTTAATCTTGTATAGTAAATCTTATTTAATCTATAGTTTATTCATTTTAGATCCGTTTAGCGTGAATTTCACGTCTTTGTGATCGTAGCATAGTATAGATCTGTTTTATAACTTTTTCATAATCTTTTTATTGTTTTGGTGTAATGTTCTAATTATATCTTGGTTGCTTCGTGTATGATTGTTCGGATGATTGCGTGGTGATGTTGATCGAGTACAGCCGGTGAGTTTTTCGGTGATCAGGAGTTCTTTGCAGCAGATCAGGACCGCCAGGAGTTTGGTGATCAAGGCAAGTTTAACATGGGATCATCCTTGTTACCTATTCACCTTAATTCACCTAGTCATGATTGCATGTATCTCAATTGATTCCTATTTAGATCTCTACCATAGTTTGTTATCCTTTTACCTTGTCACCAATGGGTTATTATGCATATGGGTAGCTTTGCTATGCTTTACAGTAATAGATCTTGAGATGAATCTTGACTAATGGATATGTGCAACAACGATGATTAAAATTGGCTTTTGTAGCAACATGAAATAGGACTCCACTGTAGGGCAAAAGCTAGGATAATAACGTAACCACAAGTGCTAGCATGACTCTGGTTTTAGTCAATTATGGGAGTTGGACTAGCATGATTGTAGTTCGTGAAAGACACCTTTGTCGAGCTGGTTATGGGGTATAGCTTGTGTGGGGACCGCTGCGGGTGGTACCATCGGGGGTCCCATACACCCCTTTGCATTGGGTCCGTAGGGTCTACTACTTGCTAGAAATACTTTTTGAAAGACTTCATAGTGTACCCTGCCCACTCACCTTAGAAGTGTTTTGGTAGTTGCAAACCCGGGCATATGGGCAACACGGCTTGTGGGTAAAGTGCGTAATCTCTGCAGAGTGTAAATCTATCATGATAGCCGTGCTCATGGTCACGAGCGGCCTGGAAAACTCACAGTGTAGATGATCATGTTGTTTAATTATTAATGTTGATTAATATTCTTATTATGTGGTTATCAACTGGGTATGTATAACTAAAGCTAAGTATTGGTAAAACTTGATTAAGTTAAAAACAACCGCAGTAAAGACAGTGTCAGTTTTTGAGCTTCATAACCCTGTATTACTCTTGCTGAGTACTTTAAGTGCTCATCCTTGTCTTTAACCTCATCAGATGGCTATGAAGACTACCGTGAGGAGTACTAGGCTAGTGGTCAACCAGTCGGCGTTCCCTGTGAAGTGGAGCTTCGTCGCGAGAGCTATCTCTTTATTTCCGTTGTTTTGATTATGAATATTATTCGTTATGTAATAAGCACTCAGTGATGGTACTATTTAAAGATTTGTCGGCTTATGTGTGTGATTGATCTCTGGGCACACATGAGTTATTCGTATTCAATTTTATTCTTAAAATTGGGTGTGACAGCAGTCCATGCCGTACTCTTCGGTCGGTTGTCGAATGGCGGCCTCGGAAGTGGAGGTACTAGAGTCTACTAGAGCTTAGATAGCATGATGCTGTACATGGTACTCCCTCCGTCCCAAAAAAATGACTGTTTTTGACTTTCACGTTTCGTGTTTGACCATTTGTCTTATTCAAAAATTTTATGTAAATTATAAAATAAATAAATTATTATTAAAATATCTTTAATACTAAAACAAGACATAATAAAATATATAATATTTACACAAATTTTTGAATAAGACGAATGGTCAAACATGAAGTGTTAAAGTAAAAAATGTCATCCTTTTTTGGACTTGGACGGAGAGAGTAAGTTTTAACTACATGCATGGACGTTCTTTTGGTGACCAGCGGAGTTGGGAACACTAGAGCTTAAGGCTGTGGCACATGGTGTGGTGATCAGCGAATTGAGCCAGCAAGGAGATGTTCCATAAAAACGAGGTCAACAAAAAGCTTGTTAATAATATTTCGTATAAACTTAGTCGAACTTTAAGAAATTGGTTATAATTCATATATTTGTTCCATAAAAAAAATATAAAAATACTTATTGATATCACAAATGTTGTATGCTCAAATTGAAAGCACCAGATTGGGACCCCAGATGCGTCCAGTACTATATATGCACAGTAGAGCTACAGGGAAAGTCGTAGTCATCGTACAATTTCTGTGCTCCTGGGATGAATCAGATAAGCAATCGAAAGTGACCCACCCGATCGAGCATCAGAAATTCAGATGGTTTTGTTGTGTACTCCACTCCAATCCCGACCATGAGATTTTCTGATCTTATCGTCCTCCTTTCCATGGAAAGCCGAAAGCTAGCGTGCAGGGATGGATACGTACGTCAAAGCTTCGAGTCGAATCCATCCTACCACTGTAAGTAATACATTACAGGCAGGGGGCAGCACACGACACCACACGATTACCCACCCAAGATTAGCTTTATGTAACAGTAACATTTCCATTTCCATTTCCTACTGATGATCAAACTAGTAGTAGGTACATGAAAGAATGTGATGCGCAAGGTGGGGTGGGATCGAGGATGTCTCGTCGGATTTCGCTGTACATGATCCGTCTGCCATCCGGGAGTTCAGAAGAGGAACCTGCCGATCGCTAGGCCGACGCCGGCGACGCCGACGCAGACGGCGAGTGCGACCCACCACGCGGCCACCCCGCCGGCGCCGTCTGGTTCCGGGCCCGCATGCCCTCGGACTCGGAGCAGGGAGTTCTCGGCCTCCAGCATCATGACCCAGCGGCGGTGCGCGGACAAGGAGACGGAGTCCCGCACGAGCAGCGCCGCGAGGTCGACGTTGGTGACCCCCGCGGCCGCCAGCTTGTCCTCCGCCTCCCGCGCGCGCGACTGCGACAGGCGCAGCGCCCGCAGCAGGTCGTCGTTGTGGTGGTCCTTGGCAGCAGCGGCGGCGGCGGTCTCCAGCCTAGCTTTTTTATGAATTCAGTCAAATCAAACACCGAAACCGATCGAATTCACCAGAAAGGAAAAGGAAAAGGACCTGTGCAGGGTGGGGACGGGGCCGAAGAGCTTGGCCGGTGGGGGCAGGTCGCAATTCTGGAGCAGATCGGGGCGGTGCCGCCGCCGCTGCTGCTTGTGCGGCCGCTCCAAGTCGTCGTAGTGGCGCTCCAGCTCCCACTCCAGCCCGCCCTTGTTCTTCCTCCTCTCTCTCTCGTCCGCCGCCGGATCCACCTCCATCCGAGAGGAGAGCGGTTGCTTGCTTCCGTCTCTTTCCGTCGTAGTTGTGTTGTGTTGTGTTGTGGCGCAAAGGAAGGAACCGCAGAGAATGAGGAGGAACCAACCGAAACCGACGGCGCTGCTTTTGTTCTCAGTCAGTCCTTAACAACTTCTTGCTTGCCCGGTCTCGACTCTCGGTTTGTTTTTTTTTAAAACTGACTCTCTTTTGTTGGTCGGGTACGTTTGGTTTCCATAAGTCGTAACTCTTTGATAATTTTGGTTTGACAAAACATGAAATTTGTCAATTCTAAAATAGATATGTTAAAATAAAAAATGTGCAATCTTCAACAGTTACCCCATAATGACTTGGCAAAAACGAAAATTATGGACCCAGTGGACCCGGACGTTAACTTTCCACGCGACAGCGAGCCACCGTAGTCAAACGCTGCGTTGTCCGCCGTCGCCGTTCCGCCGTCGCCGTCACAAAGAATATGATGCATACTAACATATATACATGGTCTCAACAATTGTGATGCAGGATCGAGAACATGAATTGTGACATATGCACCACGAAGGCCCGCTGACATTCGTCGTAGACATAAAAGATTAGAAGATGCAGGATCCTCAAGTAGCGGCATTTATCGAGAACACGAATGGTGCAGGATCCTCAAGTAGCTGCATTCGTCGATCTTTTACGGTGACATCAGATGGCTTTATGCTTCAAGTAGCGGCAAGCGAGGGCTCAAGCTAGCGTCGCGCCTTGACGGAAAAAAAAAAGATCCGGCACCTCCTCCCAGCTAGCGCGCGCGTCTCCCCGGCCCCCCTCGATCCATCGATCGTCTCGGATCCCTGCCTGGTTGCCTGCCAGTGCCAGCGCGTGCATGCCCTGGAACTGGAACGGACCGGACCGGACCGGACGACGGAAGACATGCAGCGGGGACTAGGACGCGGGGCGCGCAGGTACCGGTCGAGCCAGGAAAGAAGGAAGCCGCGAGTTTGCGTCACACTTTTGACAGGGCGTATATTTGCACGAGATGGGCTCCCGAGAGTTTGGTAAAAATGTCAAGTCCAAATGCTTTTGACAGGGCGTATATTTGCGCGAGATGGGCTCCTGAAAGTTTGGCAAAAATGTCAAGCCCAAATGTCAAACTGTTGGACACAGTTTTTTCCCAAAATCAAATATGTTAAACTCAATTGTCAAACTATTGGAGTTGCTTTATAAGTCCAAAAGTGAAAAAAATGACTTATTTTACCAAACACTCAACTTATAAGTCAAATCAACCTATAAGTCCATAAGTTGCTCCACCACAACTTAAAACTTATAAGTCACCCCTTTTTCCATACCTTCTTTTTTCTTGGAGACCACACTCCACCCCTATCATGCATGACTTATAATAAGTCATTGGAAACCAAACAAACATGACTTATATAAGTCACTGGTTTTAAGTCACCTGACTTATGGAAACCAAACAGGGCATAAGCAACCTCCGACGCTCTTGCTCGTCCTTGCTTAATTCTCAAACAGGATGTCATTTTTTTGGATTTTCTACGCCGGTCGCGACTTCGACGTTCGACGTTCTAAGGCCTACGCTGGTTTTAAGGCCTACGGTGGGCTCGCCCTTGATACGGGCCGGTCCGCGCCTTCGACGTTCTAGGACGCCCGTCGTCATTCAGTCGTTGAGGCGCAGTGGGAGGATCGCGGCCAAGCCAAGGGCGGCGAACGCAACAAGGCAAGCCCACAATATCTTGCTTAGGAAGCTGGGCTTCGGTGTGCAGGAGGAAGCCGCTGACGAAGACATAGAGGGTAGATTCACAGCGGTCTTCAAGGGGGGCATGTCTGACCGCAAGAAACAGGCCATGCAGACCCTCTTGAATGGAGAGCTGGACCTTGCATCCATGAACCTCGACCTCTCAGGTCTGGAGGACAACATGGATTGATCTGCGGCGTTGCGCCCTAGTAGCACAATTGTTTCTAATGTCATCAAGTCTCAGTTGTCTTGTTTGGAACGTGCGAGGTCTCAATGATCGCGCCAGGCGTAATGTGGTCCGAGTGCTGGTGGCAAACTACCTACCGTATCTTGTTTGCATCCAGGAGACTAAGCTTCCTGTTATCTGTAATGCTTTAGCTAATGAGATCCTGGGGAGCTCTTTCGATTATGTTTTTCTCCCGTCAGTTGGTGCTTCTGGGGGAATTCTTCTTGGGTGGCTGCGGGATCGTTGGACGGTCTCCGATGTCGATGTCGGTCGATTCACGATCTCAGCCAAGCTTTTGGAGGCAGGCGGTCTTAGGCCGCCGTGGTGGCTGACAAGATCGAGTTCCTTAATGATCTTCGTGCTCTTAGGGGGTCGTCTCTGGGACCTTGGTGCATCTATGGCGACTTCAACATGATCTACCGGGCTAGAGATAAAAACAACGATCGGCTAGATCGACGTGGCATGCAACGCTTTCATTCCTTCCTCAATCAAATACTCTTGCAAGAAGTTGAGCTGCTGGGTCGACGTTACACTTGGTTCAACAAGAGGGACAGACCAACGCTGGAACTGCTAGACAGGGTGTTTGCAACTGCCGATTGGTTTGAGACCTTCCCTGGCCACTCTCTTAAGCCCCTTTCGTCTGATTGCTCGGATCACTGCCCAATTCTGTTGTGGTTTCAGTCGTTGGAGCAGTCCAAGAGGAGATTCCGGTTTGAGGCATGCTGGGCTCGTATGCCAGGTTTTGCCGAGACAGTGTCGTTGGCGTGGGCTCCTTCGCCGCCTCTGGCTGACCCATTCCGGGTGCTTGATCACAAGCTTAGAAGTGTGGCCAAAGAGCTGCAACGGTGGAGTTGCGCCAAAGTTGGAAGCGTTAGGCTGCAGCTAACGTTGGCAAGAGAGGCGATCGCACGCTGGGATGCGAAGCAGGAGCTCAGAATCCTTGAACCTTGGGAAGCGGCTTTGCGTCGCACGCTGAAAATGCACGTGCTGGGGCTGGCCTCCCTGTCCAGGTCCATCGCCCGGTAGCGCTCTCGTCTGTTGTTCCTAGCGGAGGGGGACTCCAACACACGCTTCTTTCATCTTCAAGCCTGCCACCGAAGCCGGCAAAATAGGATTGATCATCTCCAGGTGCAGGGCACACAGGTCACCGGCGCGCAGGACATGGCGGATGCCCTGTTCAACCACTTCAATGGGGTTCTAGGCTCTAACTTTGTGCATTCTAGAAGGCTGGACCTTCACATGCTGGGAGTGCCGCTAGCTGACCTTGAGGCGCTGGAGTTGCCCTTCTCTGAGGAGGAGGTCTGGTCTACCATTAAGGAGATGCCCAACGACAAAGCGCCCGGGCCGGACGGCTTCACTGGTGTCTTTTACAAGGCAACTTGGCAAACCATCAAGGGAGATGTCCTGAGCGCGTTCAATGCCTTCTTTAGCATGGTGCTGCTAAAGAAGAGGGAAGCTCCGGACTCGATCCGTGACTATAGGCCGATCAACCTTATACATAGCTTCGGGAAGTTGGTGGCCAAATGTTTGGCGAGAAGACTTGCCACCATGCTCGACCAGCTTGTTCAGCGGAACCAGAGTGCCTTCATAAGGGGTAGATGTATCCATGACAACTTCCACAATGTGCATCTTGCATGCAGAGCAGTTCATGCTCGTCGGGCGCCCTATGTGCTGCTCAAGATTGATATTGAGAAGGCGTTTGATACGGTGGCCTGGAATTTCCTTCTGGAGGTCCTCCAACATATGGGTTTTGGTCAGCGGTGGAGGAATTGGATCTCCTTGATCCTTTCCTCGGCAAACACGAGAATTCTGCTCAACGGCAGCCCTGGCCGACGAATCTGCCACGCCCGTGGGCTAAACCCTTCCGGGCGTACTGCCCTGGTGAAGAGCGTCTTGTCGGCAATTCCCGTTCATATGTCCATCGTTGTGTGTCTGTCCCCTTGGGCCATTCAGATGATCGACAAGCTGCGTCGGGGATTCATTTGGACAGGGCTGGGATCGGCTGCGGGGGGGGGGGGGGGCTCTGCAAGGTTGCGTGGAGTGTGGTCTGCAGACCGCGCGAGCTGGGCGGTCTCGGGGTCGCGGACCTAAGGCGAACTGGAGTGGCGTTGAGGGCACGTTGGTTGTGGCTAGAACGCCGAGATAGGGGGAGGGCAACCCCATTTGAGCGTGATGTGTTGGCTCTCTTCCAGGCTGCGACAACGTGCACGCTTGGCAATGGTCAGTCAATTCTGTTCTGGACTGATCACTGGCTTGGCGGAGTCGGTATTCACGAGTTTGCCCTGGCGGTGTTCGCAGCAGTCAGTCCGAGGCATAGGCGCACCTCGGTTGCGGCGGCTCTTCTGAATCACACCTGGGTTCGACAGATTGGCGGGGCTAGAACCATGCAGCTAATCGTGGAGGTGGCTGAGATTTGTGATCGTCTCAACCCTATCCAGCTATCTGATGAACCCGACACCTTCCCGTGGTCACTCTCGGCCGACCATTGCTACTCGGCGGCGTCGGCTTACAGAGCCATGTTCCTCGGATCTTCTTCACCGCTGGGCGCCAAGCAGCTCCGGAAAACAGTGGCGCCGCCTCGGCTCCGGTTCTTCTTTTGGTTGGGGATGCACGACCGTTGCTGGACAGCCGACCGTAGGTTTCGACATGGACTCCAGGTCTCCAATACATGTGTCTTGCGTGACCAAGCTGCGGAAACTCTTGATCACATCATTCTCAGTTGCTGCTTCAGTCGGGAGGTGTGGCAGCTTTGGATCGTCAAGCTGCACCTACAGGGTTTGTTTGTCGTGCGTGAGGAGCAGTTCATGCAATGGTGGCTGTCAGTTAGGAGGGTGATCCCGAAGCCGCTGCGACGGGGTTTCGACTCTCTATTCTTCCCTGTTGGATGGATGTTGTGGAAGGAGCGGAACGCAAGGACCTTCGATGGGATCGTACGGCTGCCGGCGGCGTTGTTTCTAAAGATGCAGGAAGAGGCTTCGTTGTGGTGTGCTGCAGGGGCTAGGTTCGCGCAGTTGGCAGCTCTGCTAGCTGCGGCCTGGCCGTGTCCTCAGCCAGGAGTTGCTAGTTTTTATCCGTTGTAGTCCTCTGTTGTTTTCGTTGGGTTGGCTCAGGGCGCGGCGCTGCCGCGTCTGCCTCTCTTCTGTTGGTAACCTCCGGTTGCCGAGCTTTTGGTTGTGGCTTTGTGGGTTTTAAACTCTTTCTCCTTAATGAAATGCATGCCTAGGCATGTTTAAAAAAAATTCCTACTCTGTCTCGGCAGCTGGAAGACCAATTTAAGGCAATTCTAGGCGACCATTTCCAAGGCTTCTAGTTGTTTGAGAACATTCAACAAGATTATTTAGGTACCAAACTTAAGGTTATTTTCTCATGTCCTCGGCTCTAGGGCTGATTTTCTTATTCTTTGCCATGTTGTGCGAGCTATAGCTCACGGATTTCAGTTGTTCTTGAGGTTGAGGGTCAGGGAACGACTGGACGCCATGTGGTCGGTGTGCATGTACCATTTATTGTCTGGAGCTTTTTTTTTTTGTCAGAAATGATGTAATAAGAACTATTAGAGATATATTTTTGTTTCCTACAAGGACCTTGTGCCATATTTCATCAGTACAACTCATAATCTTCTTGCTCTCGGAACAGTTCGTGCTTAGCTATCACTCTGGTCAGATGATTCGACCTCGGCCTCAGAAGATTCATTCTTTCTACCATTTTCATCTTTGAACATCACATTAATGGGTCGTCCCATCAATATCTGCAACAATGATCAGATCATAGGCCAATCAAATATGAAAACAACTGGTATGAACTTTTACAGAAAACAAACTCCATTAATAATTTACCTTTCCGTTGAAAGCAGATATGGCGGCCTCTGCGGTCTCTTTTGAAGAAAAAGAAACAAATGCATAACCAGCAGATCGCCTCGGAGTGGTAGTATGAAAGATAACTTCGGCTGATACTACACCTGGGACAGAGGCAAATAATTCCCGAAGGTGACGATTTCTTACTCTCCATGTCAAATTTCCGACAAACACAATATACTTTTCCATGGTATCTGATACCACAACAGGTTGCTTAGGTTGCTTCTTTCTAGGTCTTGCAAAGTCCACCTTAATTTTTCTATCATTTAAAATCTACATCAAAATAGATGGGAAAGGGTCAGTTAAGCAGAGTGAGCTGAAAGTAAGATACACGTTTGGTTCACTTAAACTTACAGTTGAATTGAGATGGGTGAGAGCTGCAAGAGCATCCTCTTCTGAACCCATGGTTACAAACGCCAATCCTCTGTTTTTACTGGCATTGTACATTGAAACCTAGGAAATCAAGGAAGCAGAAAAATCACTAATGGTGTCACTGTTTTCTTCTGTAAACCCATCATGAATTGCATCGATGAGTGATAATGCTAACCATGAAAAGTTACTATACTAAGCAAAGGTGATAAATATGTGGCATTGCGATCACGACCATCCCCCCTTTCTCTGAACAAGAGGGCGTGAGTTTCAGCATTGGGAACAAAGTGATTTCAGACATATTCACAACATAATTCAGATTCCTTAGTGTTGGGTTCAGTCTGGGACCAACACCTATGCTGCACACTGAACCATTTCCAACACACATATTTCATGAACAGAAAGAAAGCAAGATGTACTGAGCCTAGATGCACAGGACTCAAATACAAACTAGGTAATCACATTAGATTAGCCCATATGTTTTTTTTTAAAAAAAAAATATATATATAGCTAGAAAATACAGGGAAGAGCACCTTGCTACTAATTAAGCTCTCCACAAACTACAATGGAGTTTGCAGCAACCTGACAAGAACTCTGAATGTTCCCAGATATTAGTGGTTTGCTGGGTAATACTCCCTCCAGTCGACTTGCTCTGCTCAAGTAGGTGAAATAGTTCGAAGCTGAAGGAAAACACATTATATGCTCGCACAAATCTCCTCTTTTTTTTCTTGATTTGAGGGGACCAAAAGCATTTCAGTTTTTTCATAAAGCCATGTCGTATTTGTATCTACGTACATGAATTAAGCAACATCAAACTATAGCAGCACTAGCTCTTCATTCTGGATGGCAGCCAATAACTTTGTTAGCATTCCATGTCTAACAGGATTGCCGTTAGTCCCTTGCTACTGTTATAGAGCTAACCTAAGAAAAATGAAGAAAGCATTGCAGAGCTAATAATCTTTACAAGAAGCAAAACTTTGCAAACTGCATTCCGTTCACTCTTTCGACTGACTAGATAATAAGACCATAAGGGAAGGAAGGAAGGGACTGAAGCAGACGTCGATCTACCTCGACGCCGATGACGGAGCCGTGGTTCTTGAAGAGCGCGCGCATTTCGTCGGCCGTGCAGTCCCACGGGATGTTCTGCGCGACGAGGCGTGTCCTCGGGCCCACTTGCTCGACCGACTCCGCCTCCGGCGCACTAGCAGCCGCCGCACAGGCAGCGAAGGCGGCGGCGCGAGAACTGGCGGGGCGGCGAAAGGGACTTGGTGCTTCGGGAAGCGCAGGTGGGGCCGTGGCTGGCACTGGCAGGCGGAGAACCCGGGTAGGACGAGGCGGGCGAGGGGCAGAGCCATGGCGGCGAGCTGGCGATGCAGCGGATGGCGATGATACCCGTGACGCTGGCCGTTGGATTTTATCCGCCACGGCAACAGCAAAAATATCCCAAAGCGAAAACGTTTCCACGGCCATCGTCGTCTCCAAGTGTCTGCCCGTGTTGCCGAACGTTTCAGTGACAATTGCTCTTGTTTTTTTTTTTGTGACACAACAGACAAAACAATTGACTGAATGGACCTTGGTCTGCATATTACATGAGTAGAAAAGAGTGACATACGTACATAGAAGCAAATGCGAACCAATAATTCACAGCTCCGCGAGTTAGTATATTTTCACAGGCCAATATGTATTTATTTCTGCATAATGACTTGATAGAGTACCAATAATTCATGGATATTTTTCTAGTCTTCGGTTCTGCACACTTCATCTACGAGCACCCAGCACACAATCTCCATGCCTTACTGTGACTATGGTGGGCTGCAAGTGTGCAGTTCATACACAACACCATACATATGTACTACAAGCAGTTTTTCCAAAGAGAGAAGAAAACCAATAGTATAGACGCTATATACAACGAGAGGAGCACTCCTAACTAACATGATGCGCTATATACAACGAGAGGGCTCCTAACATGATGTTGATGAATTCTTTGTGTTAGCTCCATTGTCGGACGTTGTACTCTGACCGAGTTCCTTTTCAAGCTCCTCGGTGACCGGCTCCACAGCAGCATCAATCTCATCACTGACCTTGTCGATCTGTACAAGCAAGGAGAAGCATGAACCTTTATTCCAGGTTTAACTACATGTTAACACAGCATAGTGAAATGTTTCATGCTCGGTTTGTTACTGTCAAATGATGCAGAAACTATCATCATATGAAGTTATGTTAATAAAATCCGACTAAATCACTTCTGAGTTCCTTTCGAGCTAGTTGCAGATTCCTTTACAGAAATTACCATTAACATATGATGCCACCACTCATGCAGCACCAAGTAAGCAATATTAAGTGTTGTAAAACATTTTTGTGCGCCGCAGCACCAGAAATATTACAAATGATTACTGATCTCAGTTCCTCACAAGAAACAACTAAACTAATCTCCTCCAAAGCAAAGCTTTTTAAGCCAGACAGTGACCAGTCTAAGTTACTAACCAGTCAGACATTGCTTGAGTCCTTTATGCTCTCCAAAAGAAACTGCCACTACCAGTTCTCAATACACATTGTTACTTGGCATGCATTAAAATTTCCACTTTTACAAGTGCAACGAAGATAGGTAGCAAATTTTTCTCACCTAAAGAAATTACTAAAATAATCATTTTTTGTTTCAGGAGTTGAATATACACAGTATTTTCAGAAAAGCAAGCAAACTATTTCCTTTTGCTCAATTCGTAATTTTTTTTTCAAAATCGTGCATTAGCACGTGCTGCTTTAAGGGGAAAAGGAGTTGAGCTGATTACAACGCGTGTCTAGGACAAGGGCGAGGTGCCAATGTCCGAACACACAAAACACACTAACACAAGGCACCGGCTAGAACGGTGGAGCTGTAGAGTCGTACTAACTAAGTACAGAACCCGCTAAGGAGAGAGAGAGAGAGAGGGAAGGAAGGGGCGCGCTAAGCGGCCAGAGCAGCTAGGACCGCGAGGCTCCGATAACCCGCGGCGATCCAGGCGTCAGCCTCCTCCCTGATGCGCTCCAACAGTAGTCACCGAGGTGGACTGGGCGTCGAAGGTCCTCCGATTCCGCTCCTTCCAAACCTCCCAGGACACGAGCAGCGCAAGGGTATCGAAGGCCTTTTGGAGGACGGCAGGAACGTGGGCCCTGCTGCGCAGCCACCACTCAACGAGAGAGTCAGTGTCCCCGGGGGCAAGGTGTTGCAACCCCACCGCGCTGAGCAGACGGAACCAGACCTCGCGGGTGTAGACACAGGAGGTGAGGAGGTGGTCATGCGTCTCATCAAGTTGGTCACAGAGCACACATGTCACCGACTGCTGTAGCCCATGGCGGACTCGCCTGGCCGCCGTCCACAGCCGTCCATGGAGAGTGAGCCAAAAGAAGAACTTCACCTTAGGGGGTTGCCCTCGCCTGCCAGAGCTCCTTGGCGCCGAGGAGCGTGTTCATGCCCACAAAAAGGGCCCTATAGGAAGAGGCACTGGAGTACACCCCGCTCGCCGTCCACTTCCAAATGAACCTGTCGGGAACACCCGGGTGGAGCTGGATCGCGGCCAGCTTGTCGGCCAGCTGGACGATTTCCAGCACGATTGTGTGAGTCCTCGCACCGATGATGTCCCTCGTCCACTGTTGCCCTGCCAGAGCGTCCAGGACTATCCGCTTCCTCCTGCGTGCGCCAACGAGCGCGAAGGCATGCGGCGCGGACGCCACGATCGGCCCGTCCGGCAGCCAGGAGTCGGTCCAGAAGGACGTCCTGGCGCCGTCGCCGATCTGCACCTTCACCGATGCGTTGAACATGGCGGCGATGACCTTTTCCAGGCTGTGTGGCAGCCCAGCCCAAGGCGCATTGGCGTCGGTCTGTCTGCGCCACTCCCATCGCAGACGCAGGGCGAAGCCTAGGCGCCGCAGGTCTGGAAGACCAAGGCCGCCCAAGTCCCGTGGTGAGCATACTGTCTGCCAGGCGACGCGGCAGCGCCTGCCCGACACCGAGTCCGTGCCAGCCCACAAACGCCCGACATCGCTTGTCGATCTCGGAGATAGCCCAAGGTGAGAGAGCACAACAAATCGACACATGGACCGGAATCACCGAAAGGGTGGACTGGGCAAGGGTTGTCCGTCCCGCCAAAGTCATAAGCCCACCCTTCCATGTCGGGATCCTGGCGGCGACGGAGTCGACGAGACCCTGCTCGTGCGCACGACCGAGTCTGGTGACGGACAGAGGCGCCCCGAGGTACCTTATCGGGAAGTCTTGCACGCGGCAGGGGAATACCGCGAGAACCTCCGCGAGCACCGGTTCCGAGCAGCGGATCGGGGTGATGGAGCACTTGTCGATGTTGGTGGCGAGCCCGGACGCCCCCGCGAAGATGTCGGGGATCTGCCTGACGCAGCTGAAGTCGAGGGGCGAGGGGCGAGGAAGATGACGAGTTCATCGGCGTAGATGGAAGTCCTGAACCTGATCGCGGAGCCGGAAGCGGCTGGAGCTGTCCGCGGCGGTCGGCTTCGTTGATGAGCACGTTGAGGACCTCCATGACAATGATGAAGAGGGACGGGGAGAGTGGGTCGCCCTGTCGAAGTCCGTGGGCGTGAAAAAATCGATGGCCCGGGCGGCCGTTGATCATGACCTTGGTCGTCGCGGTAGAGAGCATGAAGGACACCCAGTCCCTCCACCGCCTCAGGAAGCCGAGGTGCTCCATCACCTCCAGCAGGAACGGCCAGCAAACAGTGTCAAACGCCTTGGCCAGATCCACCTTGAGAAGCATCATAGGTGTCCGACGTCCGTGAAGCCAACGGCAGGCCAGTTGAACGGTCCTGAAATTCTCGTGGATCCGCCTACCCTTGATGAAGGCAGTCTGGTTGATCATGATGAGGTCGGGCATGTGCGGCTAGAGCCTCAAGGCAAGCGTCTTTGCGAACAGCTTCCCAAAGGACTGAATCAAGCTGATAGGCCTGTAGTCCCGAAGTGCCTCCGGGGATCGGGTCTTGTGTAGGAGCACCATCACCGCTTCGTTGATGCAGTTGAAGCTCCTGAAGTCCATGTCCCAGAGGGCGTGGAAGGCGCGAACGACATCGGCCCTCACCACCGCCCACGCCGCCTTCAAGAAGCCGACCCTAAACCCATCCGGTCCGGGCGCCCTGTCCGAAGGAGAGTCCTTGACTGCTCGCGCAATCTCATTGGGAGAGAACGGGTCCGCGAGGCCATCGAGATGGAGATGCGGGAGATCGAGAAGCGCCAGGTTGATCCGGTGGATGCGGGTGAAGGGCGTCCCCAGGATTGCGTTATAGTAGTCGTAGACGACCCCCTCCTTGGCCTCATCCTCAGTGAACGTCTGGCCCTCATGAGCAATAGCAAGCAAGTAGTTCTTCCTTCGCCGGTGGCAAGCTTGCAGGTGGAAATATTTGGTGCATGTGTCGCCATCACGGAGCTGACGGGTGCGCGAACGCTGCCTGGCCATAGACCTAGCAAGCGACGCCAAGCCAAGGACATGCGCCTTGAGGTCCCGGTGCAACTCAAGCTCCCCCTGGGACAGTAAACGCGTCTCCTGCGCGACGTCAAAGCCGTGGATGATGACGCGCGTCGCGGCGAGCTAGAACGGGACGTTGCCCACGTGTGTTGCGCGTCAGGCCCCTGAATTTGACATCGAGGTTCTTGCATGCATCGATGTTGGGGTTGGGGGGGCATGCCGCAGCCACCGCGTCCAGAAAACCCTCAATCCTAGACCAGAACTGCTCAAAACGGAAACGGGGTACGGCCCAAGGCTGAGAGTTGAGGACGAGGAGCAGGGGCGCGTGGTCGGAGCTGTCGAACGAGAGGCTCTAGAGTCAGTGGTTAGGGAAGAGCTGGAGCCACTCAACGGAGGCGAAAGCTCGGTCGAGGCGTTGGAGAGTGGGTTGGTCCCTCCCGTTGGACCAAGTGAACAGACGAGCGTGGAGGTGCAACTCATCAAGCAACAGCGAATCCAGTGTGTCGCGGAACGCACGCATGAGACCCCGGTGAAGGCGGCCATTGTTCTTGTCGCCGGCCAGGTAAATACGGTTGAAGTCCCCACAGACCAGCGAGGGTCCAGAGCAGGCCGCCCAGATATCGCGTAATTCCTGAAGGAAGGCGTTCTTGTTAGCCCGACGGACGGGGCCATAAACGTTAGTCAGCCACCAATGCTGCTGCGACGCGGCGGGGGAAAGAGAAATGGTGACAGAAAAACGGCGGCGCGCAACGGAGGTGACCCCCCACAGGTCCCTCCGCCAGGAGGTGCAAGCCCCACCCGCCACACCAACCGCCGGGAGGAAGGCGAAGTCGTAGTCGAAACCGGTTATGTCAGTGTTCATAGCAGCAGAGAAATTCAAGATCTTGGTTTCCTGGACGCATACAACAGAAGCACGATGTTGGGACACTATGGTTCGGACCACGTTGCGGCGTGCCCTGGAGTTGAGGCCACGCGCGTTCCAGAAGAGGAGGTGATTGTCACTCATGAAGGACAACTGTCTGCAGGAAAGGGGCAAGGAAGCGGGGCTCAGGTCGTGCGCAAGGCAGACCGAGCCGCACCGCGGCCCATCAGAGGGAAGAGCTCGCGCATGGAGCTACGCCGCTCAGCAAACACGTCCTCTCCGAAGACCTCCTGGAATCTGACCGCAATAGAAGGGTCCGGAGACATGGGGTTGTCGATGTCCGTCCGCCCGGACCACTTGTTGACGAGAACGCGACGAGCCTGCTTCTCGGGGTTTGGATCGCGGAACGCAGACTTGGCGGCTAGGCGCACGCTCCGACGTGACTGCCACTCATCGAAGGGGATCCTTGATTGGCGCGCGCGAGGGGGATCATGCAGCACTGGCTCCGGTAGCGGCAAGATCATACCCGCAATGAAGTCTGCCACCGACGCCGTCGTAGGTCCAATGGGCGCCGCAGCAGGTAGAGGTGAGGCGTTGGGCGGTGGGGAGGGGGCAGACACCGCCGCGTCGAGGGTTGCCCCCACACACGCGACGTCCGCCGCAGTAGTCAGCGTCTCCGCAAGGAGGCCAACGGGAGGCCCCAGGGGGCTACCCTGCACAGCAGACACGGGGGAGTCCCCAGCAACCTCCAGCGCACCGGCGCCCTCGAGCGCGCCCAGTGCACCAGCGCCCTCCAGAGCAGGAGGGTCCTCGTCGGTGGACCCGACGGGAGGGATGGTAGGCGGTGCGAACTCGGCGTCGACAGACAAGGCCCACCAGTCTTGCGTGTGCGACAGTGATGTGGAGAGGCTCCTGCCGCCATGGAGAAGGAACGGCGCGACGTTCAAGAAGCAGCCCACGAACCCCGTGTCCTCAGGGCCGGGGCACCGCTCGACATACTGTGACGAAGTGGAGGGCCGCGACAGAGACGGAGAGGAGGACCGCCATTGAAGCATGGCCACCGGAGCACCCGAAGGAGAGGGGGGCAGCCATCGTGCCCGCGCCCCGAAAGGACGTGCGGGGCACAGGACTTCCCCAATGAGCACGGCGAGGTCGCGTCCACCAGAGCCATCAGAGGAGCAGTACCCCCCCGGGTGGAACCTGTTGTGCCGGGGGTCGGTACTTGCGGAGTCGTCGTCGGAGTTGCGGCGCGGCGTGGGCCAGTGGTCATCCCCGTTGTCAGCCCCCCCCCCCCCCGCATCGCCCGCGTCGCCCTGGTGGTCGTCGTCACCGTCATTGGGATTATCATCATCATCATCCGCCGACAGCCCTGGCGGCACCAGCATGTCCTGGTGCGCGGCCAGGCGCACGCGAACCAGGTACTGGAGGCCGCGGCGTAAGTTGAGTTGTTCTCGACCCGCGCCAGGCAGCCGCGGCTCTGGGATAAAGATCATTTTTTCCGGATCGATGAAGGAGGGGTGCCAACACCAAGCCTGGACGAAGAACTCGCGGTCGTCGTCGAACGGACGGTCGCGGAAGTTGGTCAGCTCCACTTGGCAACAACAGCGACCAAGGACCGACTGAGCGGTGTCCGTATTCCTAGCGTGCGCAGGCACGTTCTTGAGGGCGACGACAACCCGGTGGGTGAACGCACCAGCCGCACCAGCCGCCACCCCGCGTCCACGGCCTCCAGAGCAGAAGAGGAGCTCCCCGCGGCGGCGAGGCCAAGACGCGGTCCCGGTCCTCACGGCGACAAAAGTGCACAATGAAGTCCTCGGGTTCATGCCTGCAAATGTCGAAGTCATCGTCCTCCACCCAAAAATGTTATACAATTTCTAAAGTAAGATTATTTGTCTTGTCCAATGGTAATATGGATCGAAATAAGTATGGCATAACGATATCGAACAACAAGGATACAATAGAACAGAAGCAAACCTTTTCAGCGACTGCTTCCAACTTCTCTGCATCATCATCCACTACCTCGGCAATGTGCTCAACCTCCTCTACTGCTTTCTGCAGAGACCCATCTTCAGGAAGTTGCTGAGCCACATTCGCAGCTAGCTTCTGTGTTACTTCAGCTATATGCTCCACAGCCTCCACAGCATTCTCCACGAACCCCACCGTCTCCTCTGGCCATATAGAAATAAGAACCCCCAAACTTATGACCAAGCTTAATGATATGTAATGTAAATACTTAGTAACAATTGATGCGATGGTTATATTCAAGTCATATTGTGAATTAGAATTTTTATTTCTTCACAGTTGACCATAGAACATTATAAATGAGCATGAGGCAGGAAAAGAAAAACAGTATTAAGTTGATATTTATATTGTTATTATGTACCTTCGAGATGCCTAACTCTGTTGTAGAATGGCACGACCGTGTACACCACACCTCCGAGAACCCACCGTGCCCTGGGAGAAGAAAAAAAAAGAATATGATTGGCTGCGGTTCACACGAAAAGAAACCAACAACCACACCCTTAGCTTGTTGTTGACGTATAAAATCCCAACTCGTATCATACCAGCTAGGAATCGTGGAAGAGCCTAGACGCTGACCGCCACTGACGGCGGCGGCGGCTGCCAAATCCGCGGAAACAATATCCGAGCTCTTGAGGTTGAGGATAACCCAGCTGCGCAGAACCACAACCACGTGAACAAATCATGCGCTAGCTAGCTAGCTGTTTTATTACCATCTAGGAACGCGAGGTAATAAAAGGTACCGCGCGCGGTTAAAGTAAACGGACATGGAAGGCGGGAGGAAGCAATTACCCCGAGCCGATGTCACTCAATTCGGTACCATCCGCAGTAGGAGAATTCTCCCCCTTCCTGCATCGAGACCAGGAACACCAGAAATCACAAAACTAATTCCCGAAATTTGGGTGCCCAATCTAGCAAAGGGAAACAGCAAGTGAATCAAGAAGAGCACTCGCCTCTGGTCTTCTTGCGCAGCCGGAGCGGGGTGGGACCGATCGGCTGCATGGTGAGAGTAGCCATGGATAGAGCAGAGCGATGAGGATTCGATTTGGGGAAGCGAAGCCGATGAGGGAAATTTGGGAACGCGATAGATAGGCTGGCAGTGGCAGGGGAGAGAGACGACTCCAATCAGATCGGAGGGGAGGTTTGTGTGGCCCATACGCCAAGGTATAGGAACGATCTGAGCCGCTTAAAGTTGATCGGACGGCTCCCGGTAGCTTGCTGTGACGCGGTCATCATCCAACAACAGATAGAAGTCGAAGGTGAGCAAGGAAAACAGACGGCAATGGTATTAACGACGTCTTAACATCCTCGTCCGGTCTCAATCCTCACCAGCGGCGGGCAATGAAAATGAGAAGGATGTGTAAAGAATTGCACAAAAAGCTACAAGCTCTTAAATAGTCATTTGATTAGTTAAATGACTCTTATAAGAGATTAATGGATTCCTATGAAAAGCTTGACAAAGATCACTCTAAACTTGAAAAGGCTCACACCTCTCTTATATTAAGTAAAAAGAGAAAGAACATGTTACAACATGTGACATAGGATCAATTTATGATCTTATTGATGAATCTTTCTTTGAGCCTATGATTATTGCTACTACTAACCCATCTTATAGCACATTCACTTCCACTTCAGCTATTAGTTATGGTTTAACTTGTGATGCCTCACTAATGGTAAAAAATGAAACCTTCAAGAAGATAAATAAGCTCACACATGTCTTAGACAACCTACGGTTGTGAGCCCCGCTTGCTAAAATGCTTGGGTAACCAAAGATTTTCTCTCAATAAAGAGGGATTGGGCTATATCCCCAAGAATGACAAGACAACTTTTAAAACTCACAAGACTAATTTTGTGAAGAGCAATGATCGATTTTGCATTAAATGCAAGTAAGTTAGGCATGTAGAACAAGCATGTAAAATAAAAAGGAACAACACACATATCCTCTATTTCTTTTTATTCATGTTATATCCTTTCTAAGGGTACTGATGGTGTGAAGGCTAAGTTTATTGGTGCTTACATTGTTGGCCCAAGCGAAAGATCCTAATATGGCTAGAAGAGGGGGGGTGAATAACCTAATAAAAATTCTACAAATATACTTAACAAAAGTGATTAGTATAACAAAAAAGCTAAATGCAAGTTTTGCGCTAGCACTACCAAAAGTTTTAAGCCACCTATGAAAAGTCCGGTCACACATTTGACTTTCCGTTTTTTCACACAATTATGCTACTACATGACCTATTTGAGCCAATGCTTCCACTCCCGGCTCCACTGTTTGAAGATTTTCAGTCTAGTCTCAGCATCCGGAATCCTGACTCTTCGACTGTGGGAGGCTGATACATATATTATGGAAGTGTATATTAGGCAACCACACAATCAGTGTGATTAGCACCTGTTATATACAACATATACACGCATGTACACCCTGCCATAATGGCTATATATGAAGGTCACCCCCACGTTGGGAGTGTGGTGTTTCCTCTAATCTCTCTATCATTCTACACTCATCACAAGAATGACATGTCAGTAGCATCTCCTGCCAATACTCTTCTCACCCAAACCATAACCCTTGATGGCACACTCCTCCACCTGACGGCTATATATGAAGGTCACCCCATGTTGGGAGTGTGGTGTTTCCTCTAATCTCTCTATCATTCTACACTCATCACAAGAATGGCATGTCAGTAGCATCTCCTGCCAATACTCTTCTCACCCAAACCATAACCCTTGATGGCACACTCCTCCACCTGACATGTCACACAATTTGAGAATAGTATAAATGATCTATGCACATCAACAAATATGTTTTGCAAATGATATGATAACAACTTACCTCTCATCCACTTCTCTGCGGCTCTAAATTCAATAACCTCTCATCATCGTCTTTGAATTTAATGTCTTCCATAGAATATAAAAATGTTTTGAATCTCTCATAACAACCACGATTATCATCAATTACATTAAATGTTGTTGGAATTCTTAACAGCTTGCTCCTCTGAATATGGCAGCAGCTTAACTCCAAGTATGACCACACGTCCTCTTCTCAGAAAAATATTTTTCTCACTGAAATCACTTAAGAAACCATATCTGTGATTTTCTTTAACACTTAGGAATCAATCTTTGGAAGAAATACCTTTGTTAGGGTGGCTGTGGATTGCTACTTCCAGCATCCGACGGCTTATTGTAGTCATGACCCAGCAGCTTTTGAGGAGGACTACCAGAGTGACCAAGATTTGTGGTAACCTTACGCTACAAATAATTAAAGCATGGATGAGAGAGGGGAGGAAAAGGGAAATGACAAGAATGAGAGGGGAGGAAAAGGGAAATGAAAAGAATAAGGAGAAGGAGAAAAAGAACCTTTCGAATGATGGCATCCATCATTTGTTTGGCTGTGGTCATATGCTATGGTTGTCCATGGATTTGGAATGTTGTTCCAGAATTATCAGTAGAAAGTACCTGCAAAAAAAACGTAAGTCAAACTGAAGGGTTACGGCTAGTCTAACTGAAGGGATACAATGCAAGTTGTTATATTTTAAAGTGTGATCTAGGGAGAAATCAACAATGTATAATATTCATGGTATGTAGGAGGAGAGTTTCATAATGTAATGGAGAAGGATGGGAAGTTCAAACCTCAATGGTTGTCCCTGATTTAAATTGAATCCCGGATGGTGCCACCATCCCTGAAGATAAACTTGCATTGGCTCTTCGGTATTTTCACAATAAGTGAATTTGCTGATCCCTGTACACCTAGGTTTTGCAGGAAGCAGTAAGAAACACATAAAACATATTATATATGCCTATAAAAACTAAAAGGATGCAGAAATAAGGAAAAAGTTCATAAATGGTAATCGGTACATGACGCACCGCCACGTTGGACTGCGATGGCGCGACCCTGGAGTTTGGTGGCACAGGTTGCGCCTGAAAAATGAAACTAGGGCCCGTCGCCACTGTGAAGAGATAAGTGAAAATTAGATCAGAAATATCCCATCTTTGGATCAAAGCATCTAGTACTTGTACGGAAACCTTGTCTACTAGTTGATTAAACTAGGGGGTGTTTGGTTTGGGCTACTAAATTTTAGGAGCTACTAAATGGTTTAGTCCTTTTTAGCAACTCCATGGCTGCTAAAAGCTGCTAGAGAGGACTAAAGCCCTTTTAGTCCCATTTAGTAGAGGTGTTTGGTTAAAAACTACTAAAAGTTATTAAATGGGACTAAATTTAGGAGCTAAACAGGACCTAACATGAAAGGATTATTAGATGGGTGTGGGGACTTACCTGATGACTGTGTCTGGACATGAGAATGGGACTAAATTTAGGAGTTACTAGGTGAACCAAATATGACCTAACATGAAAGGATTATTAGATGGGTGTGGGGACTTACCTGATGACTGTGCCTGGACATGTGATGGCGGCGGGAACCCCTGGCTCCCCTGCGGTTGGAACGCCAGGGCGAGTGGGTTGGTATATGGCGGTGGTGGCGGCTGCTGCTGCTGGAACCCACGGTGGCCGTGGAGCGCCATGGCAGGCTGCTGCTGCTGCTGCGGGTGCCAGTGGGCGTGAGTCCCCTGTGGGTAGAGCGCCGGAGCAGGCGGAGGCGGCGGCGGCGGCTGCTGTGGCTGCGGCGAGAACCATGGGGCGTTAGGCGGCGGCTGCTGCTGCTGCTGCTGCATCATGCTGGGCAGGCTAGAGCTCGCCTGGGGCTGGTGCGGGCCCCTCCCCGGGTCGAGAAGGGGGCACCCGTGCTCATGCGCTTGGGTCCGCTTTGTGAAGCCATAGCTGAGAGGCTGGGCTGCGGGGGAAACCTACAAGACGAGGCCGTGGGGGGTCAGATCCGGAGAGACTGCGGCGGTGAGGGATCCAGGGTGGTGGAGGCAGTCGACGGCGAGAGTCGAGCGGGGAACCCTAGCGGCGCTGCGCGAAGGGCGGAAATGAGGGGGGGAGGGAGCGGTGCGGAACGGCCGTTCGGAATAATACTTATCACAAGTTGATGTACCCCCTTCGAACCATTGTTAAAAGGAAAAAAGGTTTAGAACAAAGTGAAATGTTAGATTTCTGCTTTAGCAAATTACTTAGCTTGATATCAGAGTTTCAGTATTTTTTAAATATGCTCGAGAGATATTTTGCTTTATCATGATACTTGGATTTGGGATAAACTGCCCACTTTACAGGTATATACCCCGGGCTACAGCTTCTACAACCGTGCACCACAATTCAAATTCATATGCCGGAGAAATGTGATCCTCAGCATTGATTCAGATAACGGTAGTGTCTCCCGGACCAAGAAAATCTTGCATAACAGAAATCACCTCCTCCTGGAGTATACTAGCTGGAGTTCTGTATTCTGCAGAAATGTTGTGCACCGACACCTCCACGGTCACAGGCCACTACGTTCTGTTCTGGGAGGAGTCACTTGACTACGTCTACAGACGCTGCAGAGCCCATGACAAGTCTGTAGGGCCAATGGAGCTACGTGCCTGTGATGCCCCGATGGACCTACTATTGGTCAGCCATGGCAGCTCCATTAACTAATACAAAATGTTGGAGTTGTTCTAAATTCACTCCAGGATATAGGCCGAGCTTCTGACGGAGCGGAGCGGAGGTCCGTCGCCGGAGGCTTGGGCCGGAGCGTGATGTGATTGAAAAAGGTAAGCTGAAGGTATGCTGAAGGTATGCAAGATTAGTACTCATGATAATCCTGCTGATATGATGATAAAATTTGTTCCTGTTGTTAAGTTTGAGCTGTGCTCAAGCTTAGTTGGTTTAATTGGATAGTCCAAGAGACTATTGTTGGCACTAGTGGTTTTCTATCTTTGTTATGTTCAGGATGAAGGGTTGATTTATAATACAAGATGAATTTGTCTCAAGGTGGAGTTTGTTGGAGTTGTTCCAAATTCACTCCAGGATATAGGCCGGACTTTTGACAGAGCGGAGCGGAGGCCCGTCGCCGGAGGCTTGGGCCCCCCTGTGGTCGGGGGGTGCGGGGGCGGAGCCCCCGCGGTACGGTACGGTACCCTTGCTAGGGTTTCGTGAAGACTTGATTCTCTTGTAAGCCGTCATAGACATGTAACCCAAACTCTTGAGATAGTGAGATTGTTGCTGGCTGGTGCCCGTGGTTTTTCCCCTTCACATCGAAGGGGTTTTCCACGTTAAATCGTGTGTCTCCTCTGTGGCTTGATTCTTTACTTCATATTCCTATACGTCATTCATAACACAAAACAAACTCCAAGGTGCATCGAGTCAGGCCCTGCGCTGAAACTGCTTAATTCTAAGGCCATCGCTTCGTTCTTTAGCCCCCGGGATCCTGAATGGACTGTGTAAACTTTCAGAGCGCTCCTGACTTCTGCTGATGAGGTCGTTCCAAACTCTGTTCGCTTGCTGCATGCTAAGAGGATGAGGTTCTCTAGCCGTTCACTTCGTTTGTGTGACTGCTATATGTTCCGAAGCTCCTCTGCTAAACTTAAATAATCTGAGAATTTTCATCTGGATTCTCCTTATTGCATATAGTACAATAATTCATCTTGTTCTCTTTGCTATATTGGTGACGTGATAGGCTTGCATCTGTATTGCAGTCTTTTTATCATTTGGTATTGAAGTGGCAAGAAACTGGTTTCAGAGTTCAGACATGGAAAATTTGCTGGCAACCCTCGGAGAACAAGAATGACTATGGACCTTGACATACCACTAGGATGTAAAGTAACTTATTGACATCTGTTGCACTACAATGTATTGCAATGGAATGAGAAGAACCTGTTCCTTTATACATCTATTTGGCATCAACTGTGAACTTCTCCAATTTATTTGGCCATGTGTTTGTACAGAGAAAACTAGCTGTCAAAATAGTCACCTTGTATTCTGCAGAAATGTTGTGCGAGACAGATGCTTGATATTTGGGAGCTGACAGAGGCAGGCAGTGATCCCAAGTCTAGGCCGGGTGCTGTTTGGATAAATTCAATCCCTCACAATGCAACCCATATGGAGATTCGAGTGGCTAATTTTCCACCTCGATCAATCCCTTCCAATGCATATAGGTTGAAAGGACGGATTGCCATGTTTTGATCCATTTCATTGTAATGAAATGCTGCTAACTCCAACTGAATGATGTTTCCGTGGTGATGACAAAAGCTACTCGTAGTTAGGAGAGTGAGCTAGCTAAGCTAGCGCACACATGACACATCGTCAGCAGCAGGTCAGAGTCTAAGGTTAGTCTCAATGGATATTTCATGAGAGTTTTATAGACATTAAATATGGTAACGCATCAGCAAAAATGAAATTTTTGTATGAAAAAAGGAGGAGAGAGAAGCATTTTGTTTCATCCCACGAAACAAACTAGTTCTGTTTCCAACGCCTGGGTATTCGCGTGAAACCAGCATCGAGAGGTTTCGTTTCATCCCCATAGATCCCGTGCGGCCCCTCCGTCGTCCCCGCCCCCTCCCAATCTTCCCGCGTCTCGACCCCGATCTTCCCGCGCCTCCAGCGGTCCAGCCCTTTCTTCCCGCCCCTACGCCAACTCGTCCTTGCTCCTTCGCCAGCAGCAGAGTAGAGCTGAGGCATCCGGCGGCACATGGATCCCCGCTCGTCATTTCTTCCTGTGAATTTTAGCTGTGTTCGTAACTCTACGCGTTCTTTTTTCTTCTTTTCATTCTCGGTCGGATTCATGGTTTCTAGTCCGTTTCGAGTCGTTCCTTTTGCATTGATTTGTGCTATGACATGAGTTGAAGCTTCCCTAACAGTTAATTTGATTGAATCGACTTGAGCACGGAGAAATCAATGTTTTTCTTTTTAAGCGATTTTTTCGAGTTCTTGGCCATGATTTGTTTTTCCCGGAGTTTGGATTGAAGTTGAGTGATGATCTCTTAGAGTATGCTCATCAACTATGTTGTGATTCTCTGTGCAAATTTTGGGAACGAATCATTGAGTTTTAGTCGAGTTTTCTTCGATTGTTGGACTCGCCTCCCTCTGTATATTCACGTAGTTCTCTGTTCGTGTCTCTGTTCGTTGCTAGTAGTCCTACTTGCTCATTCGTTTGGACATGGAGCCAAAGCTAGCTCGGGAATGGCTGAGCCAAAGGGCATGAGTGCCCAGCAAGCCAGCACCTTCGTTGCCTATCCAGCAGTCGTACGTGCATGAATGAGTTTCATCCGCAGTATGCAGAATTGCATTAGATTGATCCGAACACAACATCTACAAAATTTATCTAGCATATTTGATCCCAACAGAACACAAGAATTAAATGCTACAATAAACCTATGAAATAGTACAATGAAACTATCCAGTCTCAATGGACATTTCATTGGGGTTTCATGTTGTAGCTTTCAAGACTAATATTGTTCAAAATGGTGATATAAAACCAAGCATTGAGACTGGCCTAATCAAAGCAGAGAGATGACACACACGTACTACGGAGTACTGGTACTGGACTCGATCTGAATCGGAATCGTTGACACCACTCCAGCCTTTTCGCTCGCTCGTCGCCCGCCCGAGTTCCCATGCCGTCTCCGAGCCATCCATGTCATCGATCCATGACAGCCGAATCAGTGCTCGGCCTGCCCGTCCCTTGTCCCCAATCGGCAGCTGTGGTGCCATCCCCGGTTCCCATTCGCCTGCTCCCCTGGCGCCTACGCACGCTCGATCGCAATGCCCATGCCCGCCCGGCCATCACGCTCCATCCCAATCATCGCACAATCGCATGTGTTCATAACTACAATAGTTAACACAATTATCCAACTACAATATTTAGAACCAGTCTCAGCTAAATCTGCATGTATGTTCATAACTTAATTCTTTAGAGGTTCCTAAGTCATCACATAGATTGTCTGAACGAAATCTGACAATAGCTTCACATAGCTTCAGAGGTGCCTAAGTCATCACATACTCTTAGTAGTGATCAGGCCAACCACCCACTATTTTTGCAGACTGCAGTGGGTTAGAATGAATGTATGTATCACGCACTGGATAGTAATCAAGTCACACTTCAACATTTTAATAATTGATGTTCTATGATAACGAAATTATTATGTGCCCAAAGTATGTCATAATGTAGTGTGATCGGGAAAAAAAAGGCAGCCAATTGTCAGAAACAATGACAGCATGGTGGGATGGATGTTTTAGATTTTTGTATGGAGTAGTAGAAAATATTTGCTTAGTAGAACATTTGCTTAGGTGCTTTCAACTTTAGATGACAAGGTATCACACTCAATTTTCAAAAACAAGGTATCACACTCATAAATGGTCTCACCAGATTTTCTGTATTTAGTGCAGGTGACAGCCACGGTAAAGTCACTACAAAAATAAGACCCCTAGGAAAAATTTCACAGAAAGCAGTAGGATTCAACAGCGATCGATGGTGAGTGAACAAGAGTGAACACTTATTACTGTTGCCTATCTGGCAAGTTGGTAACATAGCACAAATTGTTGACTTTCGTTTTTTTTGGAAAGAAAGTGGACATCAGTTTATTATGGGCATAAACTGAAATAGTAAAACTGAATGTTTTCGTGTTTCTTATGGGCTAGGACTGTCTTTTTTTTGGGTCTTCTCCATCCCGAATTTGAAAGGCAGAGCTCCTTCCCTTTAGTTTTTTTTAATGTTGACTGAATCTAATCATGTTTGATCTTTGATGAAAATGAATTATCATCCTTTTCTCGCCATTTGTTGTTGTTTTGACCGCTAATCGCCAATGGCCCTTCATCATTTGCATCTTCATGAGTTTTTGTACCAGGTGTAGGTGACAGCCACGGAAAAGACGACAAACTAATTTGATGATGCAGGCCTCTATCAATCTGAGTTGGATATTCATTGGTCTTGTCATCTTCTTGTCATGAAAATTAACATCATAGTTCAGTGAAAATCTGTTCAGAGACATTCTGTAGCTTCCCATTTTAGCCAACTTTTTCGCGAACATGCTTGGCATGTATTTCATTAAGCAGAGATAGAAAGTCTGTTACAATGAACTGAAGCTACGGAGATCCGAGGATAGCCGAAGCTCAAGCCCCCCCTGGCTACTTCGCGTGGTTGTGATTACAAAACATAAGATGCGCAAGTGAACTAAAACCCCATGCAGATACTCAGGACTGACGCCGAACCGCGTTGAAGCTCTTCAGGTGCCTGTATCCTGCCGCGCACCAGAGTGCAATTTCTCTTTCGATGGACTGAAGCAGCTGCGTTGCCGAGTTCAAGGTCCTGTCAAAAGTTCTTGCATTTCTTTCCTTCCACAGAAACCATCTGATCAAGAAGAAAAGGGAATCGAAGCCTCTGCGGATGGCCTTGGGCAGCGGTTTCCTAGAGGTAATCCACCATTGCATTACGCCTTCTTCTCGGACTGACACCAGCTCATGCACACGGAAGCTTCTTAGACAGAGCGACCAGACTTCCCTACTGAACACAGAGCCCAGGATGATGTGTTGGATTGTCTCCGCTGCCTGATCACATAAACACATGTGTTGTTGTCCTGCAAACCATGGCGGAATCTCCTATCCGCTGTCCAACACCGCCCGTGCATTACAAGCCAGTAAAAGAACTTGACTCGCGGTGGGGCAGATGTTTTCTAGAGCTGCTTTGCACCCAGGGGGGCCGACGAGCCTAGGAACATAGCTCCGTAAGCTGAGGAGGCCGAGTATTGCTGGTCACTTGTTAACTTCCAATTGTAGGTGTCCGACACTCCCTGCTGCAGCTGAACTTGCTCAACCAGGTCCCAAATGCTAATGAACTCATTTATCAGCCTCAAATGTCTTGGCCCGGTGATGTGAAATACCCAAGCTCTCCCATTTAGTGCCTCTGCCACACTTGTATTTCTCTTCCTCTTAGGAACAACTTCAAAAACTGTTGGAGCTATGTAACGAATGCTCTTGCCATTGATCCAATTATCCGTCCAAAACAGCGTTGATTCTCCATTGCCAATTATGGATACCGTGGCCGCCTCAACCATGGCGACAACAGTCCGCTCATCCGAGCTTGGAAGTGAGCGTCAAGTGCAGCTTTGGTCCACCCTTTGCCTCCATGCCCAGCGCACCCGCAGCGCTATGCCTGATCTGGTGAGATCGGTGACACCAAGTCCTCCAAGCTCTCGTGGTCTGCAGACCACACTCCAAGCCACCTTGCAACGTCCAGCACTGACCGTGTCCGCCCCACACCATATAATGCCCTGCGCAGCCTGTCTATACATTGAATTGCCCAAGGCGACAAGCAAAGTGCAATCGAGGTGCGCACAGGTATGGCGGACAAAGTTGCCGAGACCAGTGCCACCCGCCTCGCAGTATTCAGCAGCATCCCTTTCCAATGTGGGATGCGTGCAGCGACAGAATCAATGATAGATTGTTCTTCCGCACGCTTTAGCTTCAAGACGGATAACAGAATGCCAAGGTAGCGACACGGCAAGCTTTCCACTCGACAGAGCAACATTTCCTGTACTCTAGCAATGTCGTCTTCTCCACAGTTTAAGGGGGTGGCCACGCTCTTGTCCATGTTAGCAAACAAACCCAAGGCCTCGCCAAAAAATTGCAGCGCCCCTTTGAGTACCCTCAGGTTGTGTTCCACTGGAACCATGAAGAGGACAAGATCATCGGCGTATAGGCTTACCCGCTGTTGCACCGCAGAAGAAGGGAGTTCAGAGAGCATCCCC